>JASAMW010006544.1:0-131003 GCA_030247985.1 Epsilonema sp. ZAB3_2
TATGTACGTACTGAAAAGAAACGAAGCAATCCCTGACTAATGTTGGTTGGCCACAATAAATGATCCAATTTATTGGATACTACGAAACCTATTTATTGGGGATTCCATATATCCAATAAATTGGTTCACAATAAATTGGGGATTCCATATCCAATAAATTGGAATCCAATTTATTGGGGCCAAAACTAGTCAAGGATTGCTTCGTTTCTTTTCACTACGTACATAGGCCATTCTTCTCTATACAGCCAGGGATTATATATTTTTGGTAATAGTGTTGCCGAGTATGATGTGACTGTACATACATAGTACGTACGTACTAAACAATCTACATACGGTATACTGTAGACGTAAGTACATGTACAATTTGTACTGGTTCGCTGGGGCTTTTATAGACTGCAAAGGTGTTGATCTTACGTATATTGTATGTACCTGTAAAATGGCGGATTGAAAGAAGCCGCTGTCACATAGAAATAATTGTAGAAAATGTTGTACTCCCCCTTGGCCATGGATCCCGCCGTTTTCGTGATGTACGGATTAGGACTTCCCCTCTGGTATGTTTTTCCCAACAGCGCCACATTGCCTTCCTTGATGGCTCGTTTGGCCTTGTTCAACACCTGGACCATTTGGAAGTAGGTGAGGTTGGGCTGGGAAATGCCCTGGATGAACGGCTTGTACAGCATGTCCAGCTGACCAGGCTGAACCAGCCAACTGGGGTAGGCGATGATGTACTTGAGCATGTCCATCTTACTCCTCGCCAGATTATAGGACGGGCCATCCAACCAAGTCGCCTTACTCAGCAAACTTGTGAAGGCCGATAATTTCATGGTCGCTAACATGTTAGTTGCGTCCTTATAAGGTTTCGATGTTCCCCCCGGATTGTAGTACTTTTTCACGTAAATGTAGCCGGTAACGTCCGGCAAATAACTTTCGATCATTTTCGTGCAAGAAACTGGGGCGTTGGACGGCGGTAGAGTTCGGTCTGGATTCGTAGCCGTCTGAAATTCTTCGTAAGCTTGTCGGTAAGTTGAGCTGATGGGAAGAAACGGCAGATATCTGGCCACCAAACGCCACACGATGTAGTTAAGGGCGGGCCTGCGCTTGCCAGGCATCAGCGCTTGGTAGCTTCCAATTTGGGGAGCCAAAGAATCCAGGTATTTGACTGCGTCAATAATGATCTTCTGATTCGGTTTCGGTATCATGCCAAAAGCGCCGGTGAAGTATTGACTCCAGGCGATTTGCGGCCATCTGACGCTCAACAATCTGTACTGCAGGATGGCGGAAAAGTAGACTGCAAAGTTCCTTTGCTCAGTAGGCGCAAGTTGGTACTGGGCGATGGAGGTTTCGTAGGAAAGGATCGCTTGAGCATCCGACATGATCTGAGCATTGCTGATTTGGCTGGTGTTGAAACCCATGTCGGTTCGGAGCAACTTTGCAACTTTGATGATGAGGTTGAGGTAGTTTTGTCGGTAGGAGGAGAAGAGGGGACCGACGTATCGCTGTTTGCTCCCCAGGTACATTGGGGGTTGCCAAAGGTAGATGGTCCATCGCGTAGGATTCGTGACATCCAGCTCTACAGTGCCGCGAAGCAGACCGTTCCAGCCGAATTGGTTCTGAAAAACATTGAAATTCAAATTAGTAGAATGAACGAAGAATCTTTTTTAGATTGCTACTGTATATACTTACTTATATATAGGCCTACAGGCTACCTATTTATTTATTATTTATTTTTTTGTTTATTTATTTATTTATTTATTTATTTAGGCCTATTCATTTATTTAGGCAATTTTATTATTTATTTTATTTAGTAAAAAAAATAAAAGAAATTGTCAAAGGACAGCTCACAGCTTGGACGCAACGCTCACGCTCACGTTGGGTTTGACGCAACGTAACGGGAAATTTTGGTAGCCGCTCTGTTGTGCGAAGTGCAGCTTATGCAAATTTATCTTTCTAGGCGTTCCGATGCGTTCGGTTCGCTCGTTTTTTCTCTCACAGAAGTTCATGCTCGGCGTAAATCAATAATGCGTAAACATACCATGCCCAAGCCCAAGCCCCAGCCCAAGCCTAAGCCTAAGCCTAAGCCTAAGCCTAAGCCTAAGCCTAAGCCTAAGCCTAAGCCTAAGCCTAAGCCTAAGCCTAAGCCTAAGCCTTAGCCTAAGCCTAAGCCTAAGCCTAAGCCTAAGCCTAAGCCTAAGCCTAAGCCTAAGCCTAAGCCTAGGCCTAAGCCTAAGCCTAAGCCTAAGCCTAAGCCTAAGCCTAAGCACAGCTCTAACCTCAATAACGCCCATCAATAGTGGGAAGCTGAAGTTGCTGTCCACCCAGTTCTGGGTCAAAATCGGCCATCCTCCAGTCTGCTGGGTCAAGCTCTGGATCATGCCAACCAATCCCTGGCCCATAGGTGGGGTTTGACTGTTCACACAGGCCTGGTAGACCATCGCAGCTTTCTGCACAGAAACTGGCCATCCAGTGGAAGCTGTCGTGATTGAAGAAAGCGTTTGGCTGATATTGGTGTAAATCTGGTTTTGCAATACGCCATGCCATGAGACGTCTCCAGAACTAACACTTGGAGGATTTTTCAAGAATCCACCGCAGGCAAATTGGTAGAAATTTGTACATGGGTCAGCTGTGGGGTCCATCGCAGCTTTAAGAGCGTTTGCCGCGGCCGTGTAACCCGGACCTGGTGGAGCTCCATCTCCAGTGGTGAAGACGGCGACCAATAAGGCAGCTATGGAAGTGATGAGGTAGGCAATGGTCGCCATTTCTAGCCTATTGTTGCATTTTTTTGGCCCCTTATACCTAGATGGTCGAAGGTGGGGCAATAAAAACTTTTGATTTGTTTATGGTTGCGTTTAGTGGTGCAGTAGGGGAGCGTCCTACAAGCTACGTACACGCAGAACAATGCAAACAATAAAGCGCACTGTCACACTGCTTTGGTAACTGGTACGGCGAGTACAATAGCTTTTGATAAGGGCAAGCGCAAGAGTGATAAGAGCTTTGGAAATGTTACGCCCTGTTGAAAGGGAATGGCAAGGCAACTAGCACAGACCGCTGATTATCACTATACCACGCTTGAAGGGATTTGTTTATCGAGCGGTCCATGCAACTGGTGGAGGTCGAGAGTGACGCTACGAGACACCGAGACGTAAAACTTTTGACGTATTTTAGTGTTACACCGACAACCGACCACACACACGTACTCCTAGAACGCGCGCTCCGCTTCGCTGCAGGTTACTGCTACTGCTTCGCACCTAATGGCGCGTTCACCAGACGTCCGTACGGACGTACGTCCGACGTATCTACATACATGAATCGTGTACTCCTAAATACGTCGGACGATCTAGGACTACATGCTTCATGTATGTAGATACGTCGGACGTACGTCCGTACGGACGTCTGGTGAACGCGCCATAAAGCGCGCTCTATAGGTGTACGTGCCACGCAACGGCGACGCGACAAAACAAAATCGAAACGAAATCGAACGCGAACGGAAAGAAATGGCGGGCGGAACCGGAACTTTTGATTTTCGATTTCGAAAGTTGGCGGGAAAAAACTAAAAGCCGTTTCCTTTTCTGGGCAGAAAAACTGAAAAACTTCACGCGTTAGGCCCATGTGTACTTGTTTTTGATATTTGCAACCTGACCGTATTTTTCTTGTTTCAGACCCGTTGCTGCGGCGTCGTGTGGTTCAAAAGCGAGCGATACGTGTGCCTTGGAAGAACTGAGTTGATCTGATCGCTTGGCTTTGTGTTTTTTGAATCTGGAGATCCAAAGGTATGTGAAGGACAGTGTTTTATGGGCCTGGCCTAACGTGGAACTACTGTAATTAAAGAGTGCGGAGATTTCCGAAGTTGCTGCTCGTATTGCGTAAAATAGAGCGAAATATTTCACGGAAATGTTTGTGCGTTGTGGTCAAAAAAGAGTGACTTCGGAAATCTCCACATTACTATATTTCTCTCAGTGGACCGTCTATTCAACTAATGGTCGATTCACATAGCGATTCGTACTACATTCTTTTGCGTTTGTTCAGGATAAGTTAAAAAAATATTTCACATATTTTGCTCAATCTGCCTTTTTTGATTTGAATGTCAATTTGAATTCTCTCCAGTTTGTAATAGTCGAGCCAAAAGTCGTTATGTGAATCTACCTTTACTTTTTTTACTACGTTACCTCTCGTTCTTTTTCAGATCATGCCTGGCGAGTGGGGCCTTTTTTCTTCTTTCCCATCCTCTAATTCCACCCCCAGTAACAACACCGCTAATCACTTTCATACCCACAGTTCCCCCATAGACTACAATGACAACAACCAGCCTCTCAGTCACAATGGAGCTGAGCCTATGATCAACAACGGTGGTGTGTTACTCCAGTCAGAAGAGGTTGGAGGTGTTAAAAGTGGCGTGGCCAGACTGGGAATGAAAAGGAGTTCCGTTTCTGCAGGCTTGGGAGATTTAGGAGACACCATTCTCACTCAGGGACAGTTTGGAAATGTAAGACGATTGGGTGCTATGGGGTAAACCCGGCCATTTGGGAAAATCTGACCACTTACGTTACAGGGCTGCATATCTCAGTAACCAATGGACCGATTGAAGAAAAAGATTATATCAATCGATTCGATTCCTTGAACTCTCCTCTTTCAAATGAGCTATTTGGTTCCTCACTTGCTGAAACTACAGGGTGAAAAGACTTGGTGGCCGGGTTTACCCCATGGCCGGGTTTTTACCCCACAGTACCCCACATCATAATATGGCTCTCGAAAATGTATCTCGCTCGACATGGGGAATTTTCCCGCATGGGCGGTTTTACCCCACGCTACCCCACCCCAAGTTATGGCGCGTTCACCAGACGTCCGTAAATCCGTACGTCCGTCCGTCAACCTTTATGCGGTTGACGTGGGGTTGGGTTGACGGACGTACGTTACGTCTCTTGAACGGCATTACCCCTCACCACATCTATTTCTTTCCTTTTTTCGTTTCAGCTCGCCACCAATCCCACCAATACCCCCTCTTTCAATCCTCCCGCCCCACTCGCCCTTGTGGAGCAGAAGCGCCCGTGCCCCGGCCTGCAATACGTCCCGCAGATGGAACACGCGAACTTCGCTTTCTACCACCAGCAAGAGCAACAGCAGCAAAATCAGCAGGAGGAGGTAGGGGGAGGCGGGGTAATGGAGGACGAATCATCCACGGAATTGTTCAGAGCGGATCGGAACTACAAGGATCATTACGTCCAGTTCTTCGGGCCGTGTCTGCTGAAATACTCGAATGAGACGGCGGAAAATGGAGGAGTGAAACATCAGCAGGTAGGTATACCGTATTTACCGGTGCATAGCCCCATGGGGGTATGCAAAAATTGAGAGGTCCCATATGGGGGTATGCATAGGGGGGGGGGGGGGGGGGTATGCCTTGGGGGGGGGGGGGGGGGGTTAATGCATGGGGCCTTTTTTTATGTTTTTGAGAGGTGCGCAGAGGCATATTTTTTTAGGTCAAAAGCACGTGTTTTAGGGCATAATTGAGGTCAAAACACGGTTATTCTAGTACAATACACCCCCAAGCAGGCTTGTAGGCATCTTAGCTTGGTGTGGGAGTGGCTATGGGTACTGAAGACGCAAGACATGATGGAATAGTCTTTAGCGCGGGTGTACTCTATTAAGACATATGAGCACAAGAGAAGCAGTCTGAAAAATTGGGCAGCCAGTGCGTGAGTCGAACACGCAACGCAGAACGGGATTACGCCCCTATTAGCGCACACCACTATCTGACTGCACAGCTCAATTTCTCTGGGTACTATATGACCAGCTTACATAGGTAGGTTCAGGTACTGTACAGTACATATGGGGGTATGCATAGGGGGGGGGGGGGGTTATGCATTGGGCATTTTTTATGTTTTGCCAATACGGGGGTATGCATTGGGGGGGGGGGGGGGGGGTTATGCATTGGGGGGGGGGGGTTATCTACCGGTAAATACGGTATATGTATGAACGGGAATCCGCATTTGTCTTTCTTGTTACTGGTTGAAGTTACTGCGCGCTGGGCGGTAATATCTATTTTGCGCAGGCGCATGGGGGGGCCTTAGGGTTAGACTTAGGTATTTGATGCAGAGGGGTAGGCCAGGCCTTAGCCTGAAACCTGAAGCCTAATTCCGCCCGTGCGCCTGCGCAAAATAGATATTACCGTTCACCGTCGAGCGCCCATGCGCCTGCGCAAAATAGATATTACCGTCACGTCGAGCGCCCATGCGCCTGCGCAAAATAGATATTACCATACACCGCTCAGCGCCCAGGCGCCTGCGCAAAATAGATATTACCATACACCGTCTAGTAACTTCAAACACCTCATTCTGTGCGTGTTTGCCGAATGTAGGACCAGGAGACTGCGATGATGACGCCATCAGCTCCCGTGCCCGTGCCCGGGCACGTCATGGAAGCGTCGGATGACGTGAGAATGGAAGAGGACGCGACTGAACGCCCTCTCACCCCCGAGACGCCCCCGCCTTCCACGTCTACTGCTACCGTCGGCGGCTGCAGCAACGGTCTTAATTCTCCCGACGAGACCTGCAGACAGTCCTCTGCCAGGTATGTACACGGTACAGAGGTGTACGTACGGTACGGTAGGGTAATATGGGGTAAATCCGGCCACCTGAGCTCCTGTGAACTTGCAGTTTCAGCAAATGATGAACGGAAGAATGGCTTATTTGAAAGAGAACTAAGGAGTCGCTTGGTAATCGGTCCATAGTTTGCTGAGATATGCAGCCCTGAATATTAGGTAGCTGGATTTTCCCATGGCCGGGTTTTCCCCATATATAGGGTGTTCCATAATAAACTCACCGGATGTTTGTGCCTCTCATTCATCAACGGAGCGTTCGATTTCAGTACGCTCTTTTACATTTGGTAGCTAAGGCTTCTAAAATGGTGCAGGCAAAATTTCAGCCCTGTACTCCTTCTACCAAGGAAGTTATGAAAGCTCAAACTTTCGGATACAAAAATTCAGGTTTTGTTTCACTATGGGGACTTAACCAGGGTTAAGACCGAAGTTAGCACTCCATGGATGAGCTTTTCAAATTTCTTCACAATGGCGCAGTATATTTGGTTCTTCCCCGTCTTATTTGTGATATTTATTTGGATTTGCAATTGTATTAGCTTTTGGATGGCAGAATATTCATTTTATTTTGGTACAACATAAGGCAAATCCTCGATTTCTGAGGTCTGCCTTTCTGAGCTGTTTTCAGCCACTTCCTTTTGGCCTAGAAAGTTGAAATTTTGCGTGCATAAACTTTGAAGCCTTGGCTACTTATTGCAAAAGACCGCATTTGAAAATGGCACCCCGCTGTGGAGATAGAGACACAAACAGCCGGTGAGTATATTATGGAACACCCTGTAGTATAATAGTACCCTCCTACCTTGTTTGCATGTATGTACAGTACGTCATGTATTTTGTAAATGTGTAGTGTTTGGAAAGGTTGTGTATATTTGATTTGATAGGCCGTTAGACATTTGGCTAGTAATGGGGAAGGGTACACTATTTTCAGTGCAATTTTTACCGATCAAAAATAGCACCGAAAATTGGTGTCATACAGAGGAGTTTCATGCATGCATGTCTGCTTTTCAGGAATGTGAAGGGTTCTCAAAGTCCTTTGCCTGTTTTCGACTACTGTCGCCCGGCCTTCTGTCACTACTATCACAGCGACATCTACTAAACTGCGCAGCAGGACACGGATGTTCAAGGAATGAATGGAGCAGAGGACCACATACAAACATCCGAGGATCTTCAGTACGTTTGGGTTAGGAATCTGTACAGGTAGAAGTTGCTAATTCTTGCGTGAAGTAAGAGGAGAATAATGGGCCCAGTTTGGTGGGCATAAGGATAGGATAGGTTGAACAATTTTCATTTTCTGCGTTTTCTCTGATTCGTTATATACCTCAGTTTTCTCGTCTTAATGGGAGGAATAAGTCAAAAGTACGAAACTATTGGGTTGTTTGTTATGTCGCTGCTGTATGTGCAGGGCAGGCTTCAAAATGACTTTTTTCCCCATAGCTTATTTGGGGCACGTGTGAGTGAACATGTTTTGTGTTTGTTGAGGATGTGTTTTTGGCTTGCAGTTTTCATACGCACGCATGTCAAGGACTGTTTTGTTAGATTCCAATATCTAATGTGAAGCTGAAAACTTACACGAACTGCCAACTAACATAGGAACGTTTCTGTGGCAATGTGTAATATCTGTGTAAAGTCTGAATATCTGTTGCATGGACCAGGTTTTTTTGCTTGATAAAGTACGATAAGATTTGTTGCGTTTTTCCCCAAACGTGACTTGACTCGGTTATGTGCTAAACTACCAAAAAAGTTCGAAAAAACATGTCAAAGTAATCAAGTATTGAATTCATCATCATACGTAAACTAAGCATGTGAGGTTTTTTGGCACTGGTGCAGTTTTGTCCGTAAAATGTGTACAGCTCATGGGTAAGTCGATTTGTCATATTCTTGCTTATGGCCATTTATGTGTACGCGTGTGGTGTTGCTTGTTGTTTTTTCTGCTTCTGCTCATTTAGGTTGTTCTTGTTTGTCGTGTAAGCTTTATGGCTTTGCGTAGTAGCTAAGAAAAGCGACACGTGTGTTCTCCGTATGTGTGTGGCTCTGAGTTTAGTCCAACCAAATTCCAGTATTATTCTTGTATTGCCACCCAGCCAGTGTTTATCCCAGCATACATACAATACGAAGCTGTACTGAACACCTCTATGGATGAATTATTTCTGTGTACTGTAATTGTGGTGATGCATTTTGCCGTCAGTTATATTGCTTTTCCTGAGGTATGTTCTCCGGTGATATTTTTGCGGACCCACCTACCGTAACCCGTAAAAACTCCTTCAATACGAGTATTGAATACAGAACGTTTGTTCGCTCGATAATGTTCTCATAATCTTCTCGATGCAATACTAAATGTAAGCCCCGTTCGTTTTCTTCATTTTTGGCGCTTTCAATCAAGATTTTGGCATATGTGTTCGTGTTTTTACTTCTGACAGGCTGCATGACTCGTTCTATTTCACTGCTGCTATATCCACGATGAAGTCATATACTCTTATGCGCCCTTATTCATTCTCGGTATTCACTGTACGTACTGTCTTGAAGAATAGCCTTGGGATGCTATGATACCTACGTTCACGGATTGATAATAAACAGTGCGTGCACTCTTGATGAATTATCAGTTCTTGATAGTGGTGAAATGTGTGGTGAGTTTGCTGTACGTGTGCGTTGTGTTCTGTATTTGTTTTTTGTTTTCTTGGACTTATGGCTCTGCCACATTGGCAATTATTCATATTTATTCAATACTCTAGTTTATAGTGCACTTGAATGAAACTATGAGTTTCTCCTAAAAAAATACATTTTGCGGTGAACCAAGTGTGTGCTTTTGTTTTGGTCAGTCTACCGTATATGGAAGTAAATTTCGTATTGTATTGAATGACCACTATCAAATCATATCACTGGTTTACGTACGTACGTACATACGTATACGCACACACTACACTGCACACCATTTCGACTACACGCATCCATGATAGATTGACTCATTAGGTTTGTCTAGTCTGGACTTAGGTGGGGGTGGTGGCTAGTCGGCTGGTTGGTTGGTACTGCACTGCACGCCGTGAAATTTTCGCCATAAAAGGTGTTTGTCGATGTCGAGAAAACCTTGAATTACGGACTAATGAAATTTTTCTGAAACAGGTCCTACCTACCTGGTGAAAACGTCCTTGTCAGTTTATTGCTCTCCAGTGCCGTGTAGTGCGGAGTAGTCAAAACGTACGTAGGTACGTGCGTAGACAGAATGCTATAATATTTACTTTGACACGCCCTTCAACGTGTACGTACTACGTACACATGTAAACGTACTACACGTGCACACCGCGCTAGAATTTGCGAAATCTGCAATTCCCAGGATATTGTATTGAGGCTTTCGGTTTGAAGAAATTCGAGTAAAATGCTGTAAATTCTCTGGGCTAAACAGCAGTCGTTTAGCCAGGTCATAAAAAATATTTGCAAGCTCTTTTCGCAGTAAATCTTGGAGGAGCAGCTACGTAGACATCTGTTGGTGCCAATAATTGTTTATTCGAGTTTTAAAAACAACGCAACTTTTAAACGGGCCAAAATAGCAGCTATCCAGGCCCTCTACCTTACCCCTGCTAAATTTCTGCTCTGGATTTCTGCTGCAAACTGCTACAACATGGATGAGAAAGAAAAAGCAGAGAAACCACTGATTCATTCTGCAGAAGATGCGAACCTTGGGCCAGGCGAAGAGATGCCAAATTTGGCTGAAAATCAGGGAAACAATAAAGCTGAATCTCATTTGGAGGACAAAAAAGACAAAAAGCATGAAGAAAAGAGTGGAGCGACGAGAAGAAAGCTGAAGTTTCTACCTCAAAAAACGGGAAAAAGAAGCCGACTGCCTTGTTGCGGTGGAGACGGGGAAAATGATGAGGACGTCAAGCCGGTTGCGTTCGAAAGACATTCGGTCACTCTGCCGATCGATGCAACTGACGGCGCAGGAACCACGGGACCTGGGGCGAGATTGGTGCACCATTCCCAGCTTGAAACTGTAAGTTTCTCAGTTGACGTTTGGCTCAATGTTCATTTTGAGAATGTTTTGCGTGACCAAATATGACCATTTTATCACCGGTAAATGTTAGCCTATTGTAATCTTGCAACTTTTGTACAACAAAGCGGTCCACACCAAAAACTGTATTGAAGTTGAATTTGAATTACCCGGTAAGGAACACTTTTTCCTCACCAGAGAACTTATTTTTTGCCTTCCTGCAAGAAAGTTTATTTTTCAAAATGGCTGCCGATTCCAAAATAGAAGCCACAAAAATCGTCGATTTGGACGGCTCTGATCACTCTGATTACGCTGATAGCGCCGAGGTAAATTGCTCTGTTACCTAAAAAAGCGTCAAAACTTTCGAAACATCAAGTTTCCTACGAATTCCAAGTTGGGCGATTATACCGCTCTCAATACCCCTGCTGCCTAGCCGTTTGGCTATGGCGCTAATAGGGTAGCGTGGGGTAAAACCGCCCATGGGAGAAATCCGCCCACATATGTACGGCGCTGTTACCTCCCACCAGGTTAAATCCGAGGTAAAAAAGCGCCATAGGTGGGCGGATTTCCCCATGGACGGTTTTACCCCACGATAACCTGTACACAGATGCTGCAAAGAGGTTTCCATTTTTCATTTTTGCAGACCTTCCCTGTCAGCGATGACGTTCTAATTCGCACCAACCATCGCTTGGGTCGTCGATTCGACGTGAACATGTACGCCACGAAGAAGACTGCCGCCAATGGCCTCTTGGATCTGGCTCTGCTGATGGCCAACGCATCTCAACTGAAGCACATCATAATGACGGAGGGAGAGCACCGATTCTACTACCCCATGCTGTCGCTGCTCATCATGTACGTATAAGTTGTAGAAAGGAAAGGAAGCTCGGTAAACCTGTGAGTATGATGTTTCAACCTGCGGAGATATGTTTGGCTGCCATGGCCATGGCACCATTGGCATAGACGACTGAAATAAAAGCGAGTGATACATCAAACTCGCGGGTTTGCATTGCAAATCGTGTGTGCATTCATGACACATTCCTTGGGGTGGAAACGGTGGACTCAGGGTAAGTTCGGCGGCACCAAACTTTCTCTTCATCTGGCAGACCAAGCCTGTACACTACATATCATCAGTACGTACATAATATATATACGGTACGTACGGTAAATGACGGAATCCTGGCGGATCCACGAAAAGACAATTTCGAGAGACGTTTTTGGCGTCGTCCGACTTTACCGCGCAGTACCATAATAAACCGCATAGTTCACCTTTTTTTCTAGGTCCATCTTACTGCAAGTTCTCGTGGGTCTGGGCCTTCTCTACGTGGCGAGGGTGAACATTTCCGACCACGACGATTCGCTGCTCGATCCGAGCGACCAATCATCGCCGGCCAGAAGCGCCGCCCACCGTCGACGATTCGCGGCAGAAGTCGACCGGCGACGTCGACAAGCCGACAAAATCAATAACTGGCTCGTCGCCGGTATTTTCCTGCTGACCGTCGTCAACGTGTTCATTTCTGCGTTCGGATTGAACGAAAAAGGACCGTACCGCCCCAGATAAAAAACAGCTGCTTCTTTTGGTTTTCGATTTTTACATACTGGAGGAATAGTACTTCATGATGAACGAGGAATAATCAATGGTTGATATTTTGACTACCGTACCGTGTTTGTTTATCAATGTTGTATTGTTTATCAATGTTATCAATGTTGTTTATCAATCAATCAAAGGATCGAGTCAACCTTCTACTGTTGACTGTTATGTGTGAATAATGCATGATAGGTATCCCTACCGTACACAAACATGCTTTGCAAAATACGGTATTCAACAGGCATCGCAGGACCTGGCACAGTTCGGCTTCATCCAGTTGGGATTTCGCTCGCACTCGCCTATGGCTTTCCATTCGCGACATTTCTTATGACGATCAGCCGGGCAGGGACCAGAAATCCTTGCTGAAATACATAAACGAGAATTTTTACTTTCTTTCGTCCCGCTCCTGTGGCTCAGGCGGTAAGTCGCTTGGGCTGAATGAGTGTGGGTGGGGTTCGATTCCTCGCCCGTCTTTCACCTTGTTGTCTTGTTTCTTACCGCACATGTCGTTTTTATTTCATGCCGCGCCTGTGGCTCAGGCGGTAAGTCGCTTGGGCTGAATGAGTATAGGGTGGGGTTTGATTCCCCGCCCTTCTTTTTTGTTTTTATTTCTTTACCGCACGTGTCGTTTCCGACTTTTTGGTGTCCGCAGCCGCAGACGCATTCTTCGCCATCACAGACGCTGTTTTCCGACTCGCACATGTCTCCAAGGATGCCTGCAAATTGCACACTTCAAAAGTCAGCCATAAAATTTTAAAGCGAAGTCTGGCGACCCTTTACATTTGCTTCCAAGTCTAAAGACGCGATCCGCCTCCAAGTCACTGACACATCGGTAGTTGTAGGCCGTGTACAACATTTTTTGTCCCGGTTTACAAGTGCAGATGCCTAGAAAATAAACCGCAACTATGCCTTTTTAACAGGATATACTGTACGTACCCTAACTTCTCAAAGCTGCCACTCCGAATCCGAAGTCTGCACAATCGAGAAGGAAAATTGCCAGATGTGCCAGGGAATCGAACCCTGGACCTCTCGCGTTTCAGGCGAGCGCCTTGAACCACTTGACTTCACACCTGGATGACCTCAAGTCACACACAATTTCCCCTTTACCACAAGTCCTTGATTCTCACCTCTGACGCAGTAGGTCTTATGCGGACACTGATCATCCCTCCAACACGCTTCTCCAACACCCACCGTTTGCAGACAATGTCCGTCGTTAAGGGCCACCGTTCCGACTGGACAGTGTAGGGGGCAACAGGTGGCGGGAAAATACTCATCCAGCTTATTTCCGAATACTCTCAGAGCTTCCTCCGTCAAGTACTGTCCGTTTTTGGCTGGAAGGGCACTTTGGACTTATCCTGTTCGAGAAAATTCATAAAGAGCGGTGGGGAAAGGCGCCAAAGGGCGGACAGCCTTGGATTTAGCACGATTTAGCATTATGTAGTAAATACTAATCATAAACGTTGCTTCACAATACTGTACAACAGGTAATTTTCGGACGCACTTCATTTTCGGACAGAGGGGGGGTCGACTGGTTCGGACCCATTAATTTTCGGACGCAAGGTCTGGCAGTTGCCGTACGACGGCAACCGTACCGCTACTACGTACTGTATGTACTTGTACGTACGTATGTATGTACGTATGGTCCGCAAGGAAGCAGGTGTGTTGGGAAAGTACTACTAAAATAATTGTTGAGCGCTTGTTTTTATGCGGATTCTTGTACCCTATGCAGTGGTAGGTATCAGTAAAGAAAAGATACACTGTGTTGATTTGCAGAAAATTTATTTAGCATACAATAAGTTCGGACCCATTAAATTTCGGACGCTATTTGTCCAGTCCGAAGTCCGAAAATTAAGTGAGTCCGAAAATTACCTGTTGTACAGTAAATTCAGCTGTTGTAAAAATTTTAGGCTAGATACAGTAAATTCCCATGATGAGCAGTATGTATGTAGGTTTACAGTAGGTAACGTACGTACAAATTACGTGAGAAGATTCTGACCGGTAAAAAACACCCCAAACGACTGTCCCTGCCAAAAACGGACTTGTAGCTCCTTCTGCAGTAGTAGCCTTCCTGCTGCGTGCAATGACAACTGGCGCCTTGCTCGCACGTGGCATTTGGGTGAGGGTGGCCCACAGGGCAGCTGTGAGGGCAGCAGTAGCCATAGGCCCTCACGGTGCACTCATCCACAACGTACGACGCATACACGTGGCAAAAATGTGCCGCAGAGCAGGACGCAGGACCCTGACTGGGGCCATCGTGACGCTTGACCCTCCTGGGGCCACGACTGAGGTACTTGTGGAAGGGGTTGATGAATGGAGTAGTCAGGTCCTGCTGGTTTGCTGCTGCGTACGATGTGGGTTGACCAACGGGCAAGCAACTGCGACCACTGACCAACCTGGAGGTTATGATGGAACCAGTGGCAGGTTTCTACCGAGGTCCGTTAGCTGGGAAAGTGATCGGGTTGTCTCATCAAGATGAACAGAAGATCAAAACTCAAACAGCTTTCTTCTTCTGTGACCTTTGCCATTCATTCGATGTAAGTAGGTAGTACATGTATTGGTGCTAAACTGACGCTACAACAATACGTACATTACATACAGGCAACCCAGTGACTTTCCTTTCCCAGGTAACGGACTGTAGCGTGCCGGCTCTGGTCCTTGGGTGCATACGGTGTCTCCAATGGCACAATCCAGCTCACTGCAGTCTTCCAACACAATGGAACATGGCGTAAAAAGAACTTGAGGTTGGGACTTTGTAACAACTGGGGAGGGGCAGGAAATGTCTAAAAATAGTAAAATGGCCAGCGGTCATTCGTAAGTACGTACTGCAAGTACATGATGAAGTACAAGTACCTATACCTAAAATGACACTGGAAAAGGAACGGGTCGCAAAGGAGGGGTCAGCAGATTGTATCGCTTCCAGTTATTTTACTACGTATTGTACGTACATACTGTATGTACCTAGGAATCCACAAACAGCACTCACAGTTTGTGTACAATTGCGGAATAACGATCATGCCATGCGTAACATTAGCCAATTGGTACAATAGCTCATAAAATGTACGTACAGAGGTAGGGTATTAGTCGTTTGAATCCAAGCACAGTCGCGAAGCACGAAGCAGTTATTTAGTATTAGGTATTTTCACGCACCCTGAGGTATGCAGTGGCCATCTGTTTGGATAAATCCTGGATTACATCGACACCGTCCATCCAGACAGGAAGCGAAGGCTGGCTCGCAACGCATCAAACTCGCCTCTCCAGGCTCACATTGCTCGCCTAGCTGGGCTTCTGTATTCAGAAACGGGACACTCACAAAAAAGGGTGTTTCACTGTACGTAACTAAGTATAGTATACCTACCTACGTAGGTATTAGGGACACACACAACGATGATTCACCGTGGTGAGTTGCCAGTTGCTTACGACCGTTTAACCCCCTTCAGGCGTCCGCTTGTCCGTAGCCACCCGGCAAGGGGCAAACCCCGTCAGACGGGGTTTGTTTTTCCGGGTTTGTCGGTTGGCTACGGACAAGCGGACGCCTGAGATTACAAAGGGGGTTAAGAATATAGTTCGCGTGCACTGCACACGCAGTGTTCTACCGTATAGCTTGTACATAGGTAGGTACGTGGCATGGAGCTAATAAGGTAATAAAATATTGAGCTCATCATCTCACGTTTGCCACAGAAACTCTGCTGTCCACGCCACACCGTGAATTCTCCAGGCGCACACACTGAAATAAATGTACTGTCCTTCCATACAAGTATATGTAGGTAGGTACTAAATCGAAGAAGAAAAATTTGCCAGCTGTGCCCCGGGAATCGAACCCTGGACCTCTTGCGCTTTTCAGGTGATCGCCTTAACCATTTCACTACACTACCTTTGACTACAAATTCCAGAAAGCCGGAATTCGTTTCCAGGAATACTGTACGTACACTGTACAGTATACGTGGTTACTTATTACATCTGTAGATAGATACTGTACATACTACTCACATTTTGGACATCGAAACTGAGACCATGAATCTGTAACGGATTCACATAAAAGCCAAAATAATAGTGCCACCGTTGGCACCATCACTACGTACGTCATAATTTTTTACCACCTGCTGTGACCACTTCGAAAAGGCAGGGCAACGAACAAACGTTTATCGGATTTTGCTAAGAGCGCGCTGCTTTCAATATTTTATAATTCTGTTTATTTTTGAACTGGCCATTTTGGGGCGTTATACTGGTGTAGTAGAAGCGCAAGGAAATCTTCGGAGATTTTATTTTACCCGTTTCTTATGTACATACAATACATACGATGTGATGTACGTACTGTACGTACTGGTACGTACATGGTACATTAGGGAAAGACGGTAGCTAGCAGTCGTTTTAAAGAGCCTACAATGCACACAAACACGGAAGAATGTCAAACCGGTCAAAGGACATGCTTTGGTCAGCCAGCGCCTTGTAATCTTGAGTTTTACTTCTACCTTATGTCATCATTTTTCCTCGCTTTCTGCGAATATGTGCGTGCCAGACACTGTGGAGGCATTTTTATTACATGTGTATCACTCATGATGGACGAGAATGAAAGCAATAGCAAAAATATATAATTCTTGCTTTGGGGAAGAACAGAGGACGTAAGGTTATTATTTGGTTTCGTAAACCAAAACAATTGGGTATCCAATTATGTAATTGGATATTTCAAAACCCAAATAAATAGTCGGGCGAATCTTTTCCAGAGATACTCTGTTTCGTTTTCATTATAACGTCCTCCATTCTTTCCCTAAGCAAAGATTACATATTTTTGGCAATAGTATGTATCACAGTTTATATCACACAAAATTTCAATAAAGTTGATTTGTAGGCTTTACGTTTTTTCTGTTGCTACTCTACTCTACTGCTTTGCATGCACTCAGCTCATACTTGTAATCATTGCAGTTATCCTTGGTGCAACAGCAGAACAGATATTTACTCCCCAGCTTCACACCGAATATCTTTGCACGCTCCTTATTTGTCACGGTGATTTCGCAGCAGCATGTACTAGACGTCTCCGTACAGGTGATGTTACTCTTTGGTCCAAACTCATGAAGAACGAGTGCCCACTTGATGGTCTTACATTCACAATAATTTACGCTCACGTCCCGGTCCCCCGCGTAGGCGGCAAAGATGACACCTTCAGGTTTTGCAAAACAAATTTTAGTACAGCTGGAAAATCCGTCGGCGGTCGAGTTCGATGATGGTTGTTGCTCAATCGGAATTTCCTGGTTGTAAAAGCAATTACAATATCTCAGCTGGCTAAGATAGCAGATACAGAGAGGTTCGAAAAGTGGCTACATACTTCATTCTTCCAGAAGAAGTTGTGCAATGCTTTTTGAATGTACGTACGTAATTTACATACGCAATGCAAAAGGGGTACATGTACATATTGTACGTACAAACATACGTACAATAGGTCAAGTTCTAGTGTCTCTCTCATACACAACCGTGTCCGTCCGGTTTAGCGTCTTTTCTCCACAATGACACAGGCAAATTTCTGCGCTCTTTTTTATCCGAAAGCGTCAGACGCTTCAAATCGGAGTACGCAAAACTTCAACTATTTAGTCCACATATTTTCCCTGGAAATTGCGACGGTTTGAGCACATAGAATTTTCTACCAGCTAAACAATAACCAAACTTTAATATGTCACAACTTCCCAAACACCCTCTCTCTAAACCCGGCGACTTTCGGCATGGCCGTGGTGAAAATAATAAGCATGGACATAAAGGCGGAAAATGCAATCCCTTCAGCCACCATCATGGACAATCTGGTTGGCCTTCCCTTGCCTTTGGTGTGCCCTGTGCTGTGCAAGTGCAGCAGCGATAAGGTAAACCCTTTGCCCGGTTTTACTTTACGTACTTTTTGATGCTTCCAGGGCTGGATGGATAGACTGTTACTCATGCCGATGCCATTATTTCCTTATTCCTCATGCCGTCGCCATACATGGTTGGTGTGTGACACACAGCCTGTGCATTTTTTCTTTGTCGGGCCCTGGCCGGGCTGTAATCACAGAAATTGATCACGAGGGCCAGAGCTAGACCAACAGACGCCAGGCTAAGATACGGACGATAGAACAAAATACAAAACAACGTAACGAACTGGATAATAGCATGCAAAGATGCACATAATACGAGTACGCTGTACGTAGACCTCCTTCAATTTGTGCCTTTTTACGCAGTTGGAAATTTTATTGTGAATACATAACTACATACAGTATACCCCGTACATACTTGTACTTGTTCGTATACGTATTTATTTATTATGTACTAAAATAGGCCAATAAAATATCATCGTAAAATGGTGATGTGGGTATTCATTCATTCATTCATTCATTCTACCCTACGTTTGTTCTTGTTGTCATATACTGTTGCTTGCTGTCAACTGTCGCTATCGCTACTCTAACTCTACTGCTTTGCATGCATTCAGCTGGTACTGGTAGCTATTGCAGTCATCCTCTTTGCAACAGCAATCGCGGTATCTGCTTCCCATTTTCAGATCCAGTTTCTTTGCAGATTCCTTGTTGCTTACGGTGATTTCACAACAAGTAGGCGACAATGTGCAATTGATGCTGTTGGGCGGTCCAAGACTTTGTCGCTTGATGCCACCACGGCACCATTCCCAATGACACTTTACTACATATCCATTGTAGTCAGTGAAGACACCGCGTTCTGGCTTTGCGTAGCAAGTTTTCCAACAACTATCGGATCCCATACGAGTAAAGTTTGACGGTTGTTGGTCAATCGGAATACTGTCGTTAACAAAGCAACTACAGGGTGTTCAAAAGTGACTGCCCGACATTTTCGGAAGCAGATTTGCGCTCCTGGTTTTTGGCGCGTATCATGAAAGTGAGTTTGCGCGAAGCTTTATCCCAATAAACACAGGAATGAATTTATCCGTAGCGAGAAGCGAAAATTTTTGCGCAACGGATGAAATCCAGTGGATGGAATGAAAAGTCGGTTGGAATTTTTTTCGAAATTTTTCGAACTAAAGTGTTATTTTTATCTGTAAATTTTTTTAAAAAAGTTCGTAGCTCGATCCATAATGTTTCATCCGTAGGTTTTAGGAAAAGTATCCATAGCATTTGCGATGGATAGAATTAAGCCGACCAGCCGACAATGATGAAGAGAAAGCGCCGACAGTACAATATAACAGCTATGGATATTGGATAAATAAAAAATGACCGACGTGTCGAAAATTTCTTGTCGGCTTATGCTATGGATGAAAACCAATTAGGCTATGGATCGAAGCAAATTTTTTCTGAAAACTTACGGATATTTTTGCAAAAAGTTACGGATACTTTGCTACGGATCGAACACCACCCACAACGAAGGCGACCGCAATTGCAACGGATAGATCACATCAACGGATGGAACGTCTACTGACTACTATACCAAATGCTACGGATAAAATGGAAAATTTCCTCGTGTCACATATGTGTGACTTTTCCTGTTTAAAGGGATATGGATCAATGAAAATGTACTTATTTTAAATATTTTCGGGTTACTGTAACTGTGCCAAGAGAGAATCCCTGAGTTAGGGGTAGGGTTATGTACTAATACCGTATGTACATACTACACATTGTACATAACCATGTGAACGCAAAAAAGCTATCCGGGGATAGCAGCTATACTTTTTATCATGTAAATGTAAAATACTTTTTGGCGAGTTCAACGACATAAAAAATATTAACAGCCGTTTTTCGCTGTAGGCTAACGGCTGTTATTATTTTTTATGCCGGTAATTTCGCCAAAAAGAGGTATTTGCGTTTACATGATAAAAAGTATAGCTATCCCCGTATAGCTTTTTGGGGTTTCCTGGGAAGTAGACTTACTGTACTTGAGAGAATGGATGTACACGTACGTACGTACAGTATTCTTGTAAAGTACATAGTATACAAAGGATTCTTGTAAAGTGTTTGTTTATCGCAAAAACCTTTCAAAAACCACCTCCTATTCAGTTAGAAATTTCTACAGAAAGTCGACAACACGCCACTTTTTGAGCACCCTCTAATTCCGGTCACTTTCGACGGGTTGAGGAAAAAAATCACTGCTGATGTCGCAAGAAAGAAACGTGCAAGCCATTCGACCATGATGGACGCAGGGTACGTAGTTACACCTATTGTGTATGGTATAGGTTCGGTTAGCACGTACAGTGATGGGCGTGTCGAATGACGAAACGCTTGTGTTTGTATGAGCATTTTGAGCGTGTTATTCCAATAGTGCCCAGAACTTAGCAGTATAACACACAAAAGGTTGGCTCGGAATCGTGATTCCAGACGGGACGAATGGGTTTGCAGACGTCTGTATTACTGGACCTAGCGGTCCACGCCTCTGTACAAAGTATGTCGAAAGCGTGGACTTCTGCTAAATAAATGGACCGTATTTTGGCGCCACTTATTCAAAGGTGTCCACCCTTGCACTATACTTTGTACATGTAGGTCCATCACAATACAGACGTCTCCAAAACCCATTCGTCCCGTCTGGAATCACGACCCGTGGGGGTTATTCATTCACTACAATACATGCATACCGTAGCTCTAGCTCAGCAGTCTGGCATTACAGTACAACAGACTGCTTTGTTTGTCATCAAGAATAAACCCCGGACCCATCGAAAAGATCTACAGCAAAGTGTAATCCGTTCTGTAGCGAAAGAAAAATGATAGAAAAAACGAAGACGATGGCACAATGCAACGCAACCGTCGTGTCGTCGTCTTCTTTTTTTCTACCGTTCGCTGGAAACACAACGCAGTGAAACACAGTTTCCTGCAGATCTTTTCGAAGGGTCCGGGGTGGATGATAGACTCTTACTCACGCCATCGCCATTATTTGCCTTTTTCCGCCGCCACATGGTTGGTGTGATAAAACCTGTGCATTCTTTGCCGGGCCCTGGCCGGGCTGAAATCAAAGAAATTGATCACGAGACGCCAGACTGGAAAAAATGCAAAAGCCACGTAACGGATGAACGATGTAGGGTACGGTATATTCAATCATCGGCCTTTATTTTGCGATTGAATGCAGTTTTGGAAATTTATTTTTTTAAATCTATTTTCTTATTTTCCACCGCCACATGACATGGTTGGTGTGATAAAAGCTGTGCTTCGTAACGATACAAGGTGTATGGTAGGTAGCTGTACGGTGCACGGTGTACAATCATCGTCCCTTATTTAATTTGCACTTGAATGCAGTTGGAAATTTTATTATGGATACATAACCGTGTATTTTAAATCAAATAACAACAGGTAAGGGCACAAATGGATATTTATTAAAATCGTCAACTTTTAAGATACTATTTTTTTCCAGTACAAGGGGGTTATACACCGGGGGACATATGTACAGTACATAGGACAAAATTTGTTTTGCCAATGGGGGTTATACACGTGGGGGATGCCCCCAAGCCGCCGTGAGGTAAAACACACTAATTATACCAGACATCTTTTCACGATGGACCTGCAAAACCTATTAAGCTGTCCACGCGCCTGTAGAAAGTACGGAGGTCCAGCGTGGACAGATGCGTAAATACTGGACCATACTTTTCGCGCGTCCACATCCACGTACTCCTAGAGCGCGCGCTCCGCTTCGCTGCGTGCGCCCGTCGGGGGGGGGGGGGGGGGGGGAGGGAGCGCGCGCTCTAGGAGTACGTGCCACATCACATGCCAAAAAAGAAAATAAAAGAAAAGAAAAGAAATGGAGGTGTTTGAAGTTACTGGGCGCATTGGGGTTAACCACTGGGCGTTGGGCGTTGGTCAGTGGAGAGTAGTATTTATTTTGCGCAAGCACATGGAAGGAAATCGGCTTAGGCTCAAGCTAAGGCTTAGGTTTATGTAAAGACCCCCACCACTCGGCAGCTGATCTTCACACTGAACCCCACGAAGCCTGACTGAGTTGAAGCGGCCCTGCACCGTCAGGCTCATAACTCATCCCCTCGGATATCCCTCGGGGCGCTGGTGGACGGAATTCGAGGGGTCATCCTACTGTCTCTGCATCCGCTCCATTGCAGCAGTGGTCCTACAGTCGACTGTATCTGCAGGCGGTCGATCAGGCGACGAACGTCAGAGAGGTGTCCTGGATCCAACCCTACCACCAGGCATAACAGCTCTTCAATGGCGGAGTCGATGCGGAAGGAGGTAGACTATGGGCGTACGGGTTGCCTCCGTCGACCCACGGACATGCAAGGTGAGTCAGCAACTCAAGAGATTCCACCGAGCCAAGAGTTTACTGTAGACTGAAGTACATACAGGGTAGCTCATTACAGATAGAATAACGATAAAACAAAGCTGGTAGTAGGATGTCTGAGGTCGAAGGCAGGGCAGCTCTGGACTGCAGTACTGAACGTCAGCCCGCTTCCCAGTATTAGGCGTGGGGCTCATTCGCCCTACTCCTCATACTGTTAAGTGGTACGTCAGACGCAGGTGATGGCTGCAGCTGGCTGAGACGCTGGTAAGACGAGTGGGCGTCGTCAAGAAGTCGGGACGAACTGACGATTCTGCTCCTGCACTCCCCTTTTGTATGGTACATAGCAGCGGGAGGGGTGAGCAGCATTTCTTGCCCGTCTTGTGCTGGTCTGAGGCACTGCATTTGCATTATCCTGCGTCAGTCGGCTGGCACCGCGCCAGTCGCGTGTCGCTCTTTCATTCTTTTTGCCCGTCCCTCATCAGCGCTTGGGGCCCATGCTATGAGACTTTGCTAGAAACGATGCACGGAACTTTACATTTGGTTCCCAGGGGATAGTCGTGTCCGCACGACGATCGATCCCGGGCCTGTTGTCGTCAGGTTTCAAAGTCTGTAGCGCTGTCCTGAAGGTCGTTGAGCTAGGGGGAAAGAAGTCTCCCCTTGTAGAGTTTCCGGTACTCCACAGGATGTAGCGGTGAGGCCTGCAACCATAGAAGCCGGAATCAGATGCGCGGTCTGACCAGTCGCTACCGATCTGCGGACGGCTGACCCTCGCCCACTTTGGGATGACCCCTGCCGCAGCAGCTGACCACCCCGTCTGAAGGAAAGGCGATTGTCCACTCGTCTGAACTCGACCGGCCTCTACTGGAATTCAACCCCAGGGAGCGACAGGACTATCAACCAGGACCGAGTTACCCCGATTGGCCTGGGCCACTTCCGGACGTGACACACACGTCTGAATCCGACCCACTGTAACGCCCCGCGTCACAGCAGGATGACGAATCGCTACTAACTGTCTACCCGTTCCTGTATACCTACCACAGTCCCAGAAACCAACAAGGAAGCAGCAACAGGTACACAGTTATTAGTCTACCTTACGTACATACAAGCAACGGTCTGACTGTAGGTGAGTAGATTAGAGGTCTGAAGCGGGGCAAGGCGACGATGGAAGAATCGAAGATACGTTGATTGTCGTAACTCAAGAGCTTATAAAGAGCCCATAGTTTACTGAAGACTGAAGTACATACAGACTAGCATATCGCAGATACGAACGATAAAACAAGGCTGGTAGTAGGATGTCTTCGTCTGAGATCGAAGGCGGGGCAGCTCTTGACTGTAGTACTGAACGTCGGCCCGCTTCACAGTACTAGGCGTGGGGCTCATTCGCCCTACTCCTCATACTGTTAAGTGGTACGTCAGACCAGATGATGGCGGCAGTTGGTGGAGACGCTGGCAAGATGAGTAGGCGCCGTCAAGGAGTCGAGTCGAACTGAGGAATCTGCTCCTGCACTCCCCTTTTATATGATACATAACTGAGCGGGAGGGGTGAGCAGCATTTCTTGCGCGACGCGTGCGCGTCTGAGTGACTGGATTTGCATTGTCCGTTGCATACCCCTGTATGCAAATGCGTCTGCCGCGCTGGCGTGAGTCCAGAACTTTACATTTGGTTCCCAGGGGAAAGTCGTGCCCTCACGACGATCGATCCCGGGCCTGTCGTCGTCAGGTCTTGAAGTCTGAAGTTTGTGGAGCTGCAGGAGTCGTTGTCTGAAGTGTAGCAGATGGTAGAGCCTTCGTCTAAAGTAGTCGTCGACTATTCCTACTATCCCTATACAGTCAGGGTAAACGTCTAGGCTCATGCTACATACTACTACATAAATGTAGATAGATACACTACAAATACATATACATACTACAAGTACATAGGCACATAGCTAAGTACACAACATATCCCATTACTCTGGGATCTTGTCCAGAAAAATAGAAGCATACTACATGTGCCTACATAATATGTACATACACAATAGTAGTACAACTCCTGAGAAAACTCAAGTCCACAAATCAGTCCAGAAAAAGGCTCTAACAAATTCCTTGCTAAATCAATGTCTAAGCAAAAGCTCAAAAGCTCATTGGTACTTACTGGTGAAACAATCAAGTACTCACTAGGATACATAAGAAGTACATAACTTATACATATGAGAGACCAAACAAAACTTGGTACATAGTCTGAAACTGATGCTAGACATAAAAGCATACATGCTATACACTCGTCATACAACTTGTCCTAGGAGCACAAAAATCGTCTAAGCAAGATAGTAAAAAGTCAAGCCGAAATTCTCTTGACATAACCCTATGCACTGCATGCCTACACTAGCAGCTTATGTACATACATGAATGCATTAGTACATACACATAGGGTAAGTGGTCAAGATTACACATTGAAATCAATACAAAATAAGCAATGCATCATGTACAATTCACAATGGGAAAAATAAAATACACATGAATGGGCATACAAAACAATACATGTAAAAGTAAAATGCCAAGTACATAGCACAATACACAATGATACAGCGTAGTACATAAAATACATGATACATAAGCACAATGGCCTTTATGGCCCACTGTTAGCCTTTATGGCTCACATGTCATACTGCAGGTCAAAGTCATTCCACACAAAATAACAACTCAACGTCAGATCACAGGATGTCACTTTGACCAAGCAGTCTGAAGAATGGCAGTAGCTCTTCTACTACTGCAGTCTGAAGGGATAGGAAACCTTTTCCCTTCACCTAGCAGAGCAGGCCCTTCCTGCATTCCATGGCCTCCGTCTGAGTCTGAGAGTCCCTTCACTTGTCTGATCATCTGATGCAGTTCAGGGGCAGAGCTCAGCCCACTGAGCGATAAAGACCTTTTGCCTCCACCCACAAGCAAGGCAGCCTCCTCCACCTCTCCAACAGGAGCTGTGGCCGAGGCCTCTTCAGCAAGCAGTGGTGGCCATCAAGCCACAGGAAGCAGCAGAGCCTTCTGCTGGCATCAACTGGATTACACCCCAGCACCAACTGATCACAAGGTGCTGGACAGCTGCAGGATTCTCTGGATCTTCAGAGGCCCATCTTGGCATGGGAGGCTGGAGATGAAGACAGTCATCCTCCCATCATCTGCTGCTGTTGCTAGGATGGAATCCTCCAGTCGTCTGCTAGCTGGAATCTTCCTGCGTCTAAACTTGAGGCCCTAATCCAACTGTCAGTCGCTGACCACACATGCTGGTAGATGTCTCATGCATGTGATGAATCTTCCTGGTCAGCTGGATGGCAGATCAAGATCTTCAGGATCATCTTGGAGAGTGTTGAAGTCACCATGGCAGTGTTGTAGTCTGCAGTCTGCCATGCCAGAGTCAGGTAAGTTGCAGGTCCTGGTTGTTGTCTGGTTCACTCAGCAAGGCTCAAAAGTCTACTGCACTGCGTCTGATCTTCTTTGTCCATCAGCTACTGATCTGATTTCATCTCCAGAGCTTCTGCACAGATGTCTGACTGATGGTGAGGTGCAGGATTGGGTGGTAGCCCTGGACCAGAACTGATGGTTCGTCACATTGTAGAAGGGAAGATCTCATCAGCTGAAGCTTCATGCTCCACTCCTCAGTACAAGCCTATGGGAGGGGCGTCTGCTTGCAGTCAGCTGAGAGGCTGCCAGGTGCAAGGCATAGCCAGCCCTGGCACATCAGGAATGCAACTGGAAGTGCTCTGTAGTTGGTAGTAGAGCAGCTGATAGAAAGTCTTCACTGGCTCTCCTTCTTGGTCTGAGAATGATCCTTTCCTTCCAGAGTCGTCTGAGCTCATTAGGTGAAGGCCAATCTTCTACGATTCTCGTCAATCAGGAAGCTTGTCTTGGAGCTGCAGCACACAGACTCCACATCCGCCTCCAGCTGCTGTTCCACAGCACTGGTAGCGGTTGTGACTGTGGCTAAGGTGGCAGCGGTGATGGCCATTGTCAGATCAGCAAGCAGTAGGAGGGATAGAAGAAGGTAGCACTCCTTGATCTTCTGCAGTAGGCAGCTGGAGTTTGAGTCATCTGAGATGAGGACTGATGGTAATTGATCTCCCACCCTCAGCTGAAGCATCTTCTGCAGTCTGAGCAGCCAGTAGTGGAGGTAGGAGTAGGTGCTCATCTGAGATCCTGTCAGTATGCCAATCTTCCCACCAGCACTGTCATCAACCAGAAGATGCTGATAGTCTAAAATTGAAAAATAGAGTAGGTCTTCTGTTCTTCTGGTGAGTAAGCGTGCCACACCAGCATAAACGGATGGGGGCCTGGGCCCGTAGCCGTTGCTGGGGCTGCACTAGTGAGTAGCAGCTGCTAACTGGATCACAGTCCTGGATCAGATGGTGATGTTCCTGATGGATCATGGATCCGACTGATGGAACCGACTGATGGTGGAGCAGGAGAGAAGGAGCCCACTGCACCAACAGCACCAGCAGATGACACCAGAACCGTCAAGCAGGACTGAGAAACCAGAAGATTGTAGAGCAGATGGTAGAGGCTGCTATGGAGGTCAGATGTCAGAAGGGTGTGATGAGCAGCCCTTCCAACCCATCCAAAGGCAGCAGCCCCCTGCTGCTACTTGACATCTGAGCTGAGGAGAATAGCTGACTGGTCTCAGGTAAGAGCTGGAGAACCTCCGTCTGAACTGGATGTGGGAGACTTCTCTCCACAGCTTGCCACTGGTAGCAGCTGTAGAGCTGAACCCTCTGGCCTCTGGTTAGCAAGAAAACCAACTGGAGGCAGAGCAGTTCAACATCCATGCTGCAAGCTGCTAACTGAAGTGAAATGGCTGATCCTGGAGTGATGGTATGCCTAGCTGAGCTGCCAGGCTAGCTTGCCTGATGAGAGATTTTTTTTTTCATCAGACAGTAGGTAGTCTGTGGAGCCACTGTAGTCTCAGGTAGATGGCTGCAGAAGGGAAGATGTCTGCAGGTCTGAAGTGGTCACTGGCAGCTTGACCCTCTGCCATGATGGTGGCTCTGTCACAACTGTCTGAGCTTGATCATCAGGGCCTGTCACCTTTGACAAGCTGAACGTCATCTGGAGTCGTCTCCATGCAGGGGACAGTTGTTCCAGCCGTCTGTAGGAAACAATCTGGATCAGGAGAGTCTGATGCTGCTGTAGCAGGAACTGCTGCAAGCCATTGGGTGAGCGGGGGAACAAACCCCTCCGCCGGTTAGGGCAGCTGGATAAGTCCACCTCTCTCCCATACTGGCTCTTCAGAAGCAGGTCTGAGTTATCAGCAGGTCTTCATTCATCTGACAGGAAGGCTGGTATGGCCACCAGCTTCAATCCACTCTCCAGAAGTCAGCACATCCGCATTCTTCTCCAGCAGCAAGGATGCAGATCCGCACAGGTCTCATAATGAAACATTTCCGATGCCCACAACACAGGCAAAGAGAATGAAGAATATTTCCGATGCCCACAACACAGGCAAGGAGAATGAAGAGTTCTATTGCAGGGATGGATTGCAGAGGCCAGGCCTTGATCAGGCCCAGCAAACTGGTAGTAGAGATGGTAGGACCATGGCAGATGTGGAACCCTGGCTGGAGTCAGAAGGGGATTGCAGTCCTGGAGCTGGAGAGCAAGGTGCCAGTCAACCTTGCAGCTGTCAGATGCAGTTAATTCTTCGTCTGTCTGCTGAAGCCCAAGTAGCGGAGATCTCAGGCTTTCACTGCTCCTCTGGTGATGATCATCTGGCTGACAGAGGATGCATGTCTGAAGGTAAGACTAATACCAGCGCTCCCTCCTTCACTGAGCAATGCCCAGTTCAGGCCGGAGTGCAAGCAAAGTCTTGGTAGTGGTCCTGGATACAGGAGATGGCCTTCTGCGTCTGAGTCATCTTCTTCTGCTTGAGCAGGCAGAGGATGAACAGTGGTGGTGCAGAGATCACTGTCTGTAGACACTGTGGGAATGGCGGCCTCCACCTCCTCAGGGAAGGGACCTTAGCCCCTCACCTACAGAGGTGGCGGCCTTCACCACCATGTCTACTGGCACCGCAGCCTGCAGATGGCTGTCACCTTGAATAGGTGCTGCAGGTTCCTTGACCCAGGAGGTAGTTGTCAGCATCTTCTTCAAACCAGAGATGAATGAGTCGTCTGATGGTGGCACCAGATACAGCAAGCGCTAAGAGATCCATGGTTGCCTGCTTGGTCAGCTGTCAGACAGGAAGAAGTCTGCAACATAGTTAAAATACAACACCTGCACAATTCTTCCACTTGTCACCCCTAACAATCAATCATGGAACAGCTACAAAACAGAAGAAGTGGCAGCTGTCTGGGGTGGTGGCGGCTGAGTCGTCGTCTGTGATGCAGATCCGTCTGCTGGAAGACATGACCAATTGACTGCAACGTCTGATAAGGGTCTTCAGGAGCAGCTTCTCTTCAGCAGCTCACCAGTTGCAGTCGCGCAGTAGCTGTGGCCGTCAAGGAAGAAAATAGAAAAGAAGAAACTACAAATAATAGTGATAAAAATATATACACAGTATACAATAGTGGTGTTACATGTAAATTGCTAGGAAGTACAAAATATCCTAGTCTTAGTTGCTAAATAGAATATTTGTTGCTACATAACAATTGAATAGCTAACTACTGGTACATAAAAATAGTGGTGTTCATAGAATACAATGCAACATAATTACAAAATACAAAAGTACACAACAATGTAGCATAAACAAAATATTGGTTGTAGTAGAGGTAGTAATACAAAACCGTATAAGTATGGACAGTAAACATTGTAGCTAAGGCTACAAAATACAATGAGATAGTACAAATAATAAAAGGAATAGTTCTGTCCCCTCCTACAAAATCCAAAGATGAACCGCCCTCGGTTCTACACTAAGAGAGGGGAAGAAAACACACAAGAAACTACAAAACACACTCTACTAATACCTTAAATACTGTCTAAATAGACAAACGTCAGATAGTCTAAGGAATAAAATTAATAGAATTTAGCAAGGAAACAAGGTGAAAAGAAAAAACGAGGTGGAAAACAGAAGTCACAAAAAACCACCCCGCGAACTCCAATCGCGAGAATACAAAACAAAAGCAGTTGTTAAATTTTTCGTTAACCTCACTAACATGAGAAAATAACGTCAAGGGTGAGTTACATTTCAATAACAAGTAAAATCTAGACGTCAAAAGACGACAGAAAAATTGGACATCAAAAAATATTTTGGTTGACATCACTATACATAACGTACATATGGTACATAATTGTACATATAATAACAACCAAATAACAAGTAAATGTCTAAATAATCTACACAGTAGACAACCAAAATACAGAAATAGACATTGGTTATATTTCAGGTTAACCTCACTAATGTAAGTACATGACGTCAAAAGATGGTTATGTCCCATAATATAACTTTTAAGGACAAACGTCAGTGGGTCAACTGAACAGTGAACAAAATTAGACGTCTAAAATATTGTGGTTAACCCCACTATACCTAATGTATGTACAGCACATATTCGTTCGTACGGAAAAACAATAAAGACAAAACAACAAAAGCTATACGCACGAACGTAACTATAGTGCACCAAATACATACACGGCAACGGTCGTACTATAATTTCCGTCATAAAATTGATTGGCCGTGCCTAATAACAATACAATAAAATACATTACGTGGTTGGTTGGCGCACAATAAGCAATAAGATTACGCCCGGTTTGTACAAAACTACGAAAGCTGCATGAACGTCTAAGCGAGATGTACATTAATTACGGACCGTAAAATGAAAAATACATACGTAGGTACAGTACGGTATGTATACTGGACGCGAGAATAAATTTCCGTCAAAGTGGAAAACAATGATATGTAGGTACGTACGGCTACGTATACCGGAAACTAGAATAAGTAACATCAAAATGAAGACTATTGTACGTTACAGTAATAATGATAATATTACGTACATATACGTCTAAATACGTAGAGCAATATTTATACGTACGTACATCAGTTTACCCGTTATAAAACTTTGCTGCTCATGCAAGGGCAGCATGCCTCTACAAAAAGCAAGAAGAGGCTGCAAGGGTACGTCAAGAGTGGAAGGCGAAAAAAAGTCGAATTGCCTTCCGGTCCATGAATTTCGCTCCTTTGCCAGGAAGGCATCCCGGTCGTAGCCCGCACGGCGCCATCATGCGGACAATGCTACTGGCGTGTAGCAATGATGGTTGCGGTGGGGCCATCGAAACGGATGTGTCCTCCGGCTGGACAAGTGCTGGAACCAGCCAGCATGTCTGCAACAGTCCGCTCGAGATGAAATTGGCGGCGTCTTCTCGTGATGCAGCCAATCAGCATCCAGTTCTCACAGCTGGATGAATCCAAGTGGGACCATGGACGTCTGAATCCCACATGTCGATGCACTGCCCCCAGGAAAAGGAGGACATTGGAACTTGATCTGGATGACGGCGTCAACAGCTTCGCTGGATCCATGACGGCTCCGATCTTGCCGCCTCTATGCTTCGTCTCAAGCAACACCTGTCGGCCCACCAATACTGGTGTTCCAACAAGGCGAGGCAGCAGTTGTCGGAGTTGCAATGATGATCAAGCCTGGCGAAGTCACTGGTGATGGCCAGGCAATGGGAAGTTCCAGGTGCAATCATCCAACGCTGCGAAGATGAAGCCAGGTGAGATAAAAATATGTACAGCTAGCTTCAACTGGAACGTCTGAGGTAGATAGCTGCTTGCGTCAATCTGCAAAAGTCAAAAGAAATGCAGTTATTAGGTTAAACCGTGCTAGTCTAGGCCTAAAGTCTGTTTTCTTGTTTCAGGCTCTGGAGCGACGTCAACGATGTGGCTGATGGTCATTGGTCAAGCTTTTGCACTCTCCCTATGCCTGAGATCGGCGCCCTTCTATCCTGCATGCAGGGAGAAGTTCGCCTTTTACAGGTCAAGGGATATCGCTCAAGCTTGGCCAAAAACAGCTGCGCTGGAGAATGCTGGGGCAGCTGCTGCAATGGCGATCCTCCAAGCAGTTGATCATCCATTGCTGGGGACTGGAGAATGGAGATGTCTGCTGGATAGAAGCGGAGGATCAAATGGACCAAGATGAAAGAAGTCCAACCACGTCTGCTGACGGCTCACTGGAAGCACTGGAACTGCATTCCACATGAGGATTCGTCAAACGATGGCAATTGAAGGTAGTTGTTGTAGTAGTAGCAGTTGCGATGGCAGATGGGTGGTAGCCATAGGGTGTAGAGATGGCAACTGCAGGAAGGAATTGTGCTGTGCCATCGTGAAGATAGGAGCCAGCTGGTAGCCATTGCAATTGAGACAAAGAGTGGCCATTGTCCAACCATAACCACTGAGCGATGGGCGATGTTCGAAACTGAAGTCAGAGCAAAAGTTGGTTAGTTGGGCCGGTCTGTAACACGGCTTCCAAGCATGACGTCAGAGTACAGATCACCCCGACTCGATATCCATTCTGTCCTCGTTGCGACGTCACAGCACCCTGGCTAGCAGGAGAGTCCCATGTGACGGAAGTCAATTGGCCCTCGTCAACGAAATTGAAGTCCGTCTGCTCGCATTCCGGGCATTCGGCGTCTGCTTCCCGCCACCGAGCCATCATCACCTTCGTTCTGTTGTCCGTCAAGGGGTGGTGGTGATCGCTTGGACTGCCTTCATCGATTCACTCCGCCGTCTCAGTTGCTTGAGTCCAAATCGAACAGCAGGAGTTGTTGCAACGGTGGTACCAAAAGACGATTCCAACTACGCGCCGGCTGCGTAGCTCCACAACAGCAAAGCGTCCACACTAACGGCCGGGCTGGCTTCTTCAATCTCGCCGTAGATCTCCAATTGTAAAGACCCCCACCACTCGGCAGCTGATCTTCACACTGAACCCCACGAAGCCTGACTGAGTTGAAGCGGCCCTGCACCGTCAGGCTCATAACTCATCCCCTCGGATATCCCTCGGGGCGCTGGTGGACGGAATTCGAGGGGTCATCCTACTGTCTCTGCATCCGCTCCATTGCAGCAGTGGTCCTACAGTCGACTGTATCTGCAGGCGGTCGATCAGGCGACGAACGTCAGAGAGGTGTCCTGGATCCAGCCCTACCACCAGGCATAACAGCTCTTCAATGGCGGAGTCGATGTGGAAGGAGGTAGACTATGGGCGTACGGGTTGCCTCCGTCGACCCACGGACATGCAAGGTGAGTCAGCAACTCAAGAGATTCCACCGAGCCAAGAGTTTACTGTAGACTGAAGTACATACAAGGTAGCTCATTACAGATAGAATAACGATAAAACAAAGCTGGTAGTAGGATGTCTGAGGTCGAAGGCGGGGCAGCTCGTGACTGCAGTACTGAACGTCAGCCCGCTTCCCAGTACTAGGCGTGGGGCTCATTCGCCCTACTCCTCATACTGTTAAGTGGTACGTCAGACGCAGGTGATGGCTGCAGCTGGCTGAGACGCTGGTAAGACGAGTGGGCGTCGTCAAGAAGTCGGGACGAACTGACGATTCTGCTCCTGCACTCCCCTTTTGTATGGTACATAGCAGCGGGAGGGGTGAGCAGCATTTCTTGCCCGTCTTGTGCTGGTCTGAGGCACTGCATTTGCATTAACCTGCATCAGTCGGCTGGCACCGCGCCAGTCGCGTGTCGCTCGTTCGTTTTTTTTGCCCGTCCCTCATCAGCGCTTGGGGCCCATGCTATGAGACTTTGCTAGAAACGATGCACGGAACTTTACAATATGTACAGTACAAGTACCTGAACCTACCTATGTAAGCTGCTCATATGGTACCCATAGCCACTCCCACACCAAGCTAAGATGCCTATAACCCTGCTTGGGGGTGTATTGTACTAGAATAACCCTGTTTTGACCTCAATTATGCCCTAAAACACGTGCTTTTGACCTAAAAAATATGCCTCTGCGCAGCTCTCAAACACATAACAAATGCCCCATGCATACCCCCCCCCCCCCCCTCCTATGCATAGCCCCATATGGGACCTCTCAATTTTTGCATAGCCCAATGGGGCTACGCACCGGTAAATACGGTATACCCACAGTCCGCACTCCTTGTGCAATGATAGTAGACATTTCAGAAAGTAACATATCCTAAATTGCGCAATGCGCAAAAATAGAATCCATCCGGACCACTCTGGGCCCATCAAAATTATCTGAACTAACTTGTGTTCTGTCGTCCAGGCCCTGACACCATAGACACCGTAGTTAGTAAAAAAAAGACGACGACGGCACGACGCAACGGCAACACACGCAAAGATTGGTTTTTTCTTTTTTTTCTGCGGTAGGTCTTTCGTTCGCTTTTCGGGACCGGGACGGGGCGGAACCCAAGTTAGTGCAGATCGTTTCGATGGGTCCGGGGTGGACAATAAATAGATGTCAGTCAGATGTGATAAGACATGAGATCGACAGAAAAACAAAGAAAAAGAGAATTTAGCGTACAAATTTATTGTTTTGTGAAAGCCAGCAAAGCAATTGACTGACCGTGACAGATCTCTTGCTAGATCTTGTTCATTACTTTGCTCTTCAACTGAGAAATCATGTCTCCGGGAGCAGTGCAAACGGTATACGTCAATTATTCATTCAGTCATTCATTTCATGTGTACGACTTTCGCAAACGAAATGCGCGACATAATGTGCTTTTTGCAGATGCTGCCGGCTTTGGCGACGGTTGGCGCTGTAGCAGTTGGTGGCCTTGTGATCTGGGCTTTGATGAAGAAAAGGAAATCACCAGTCACGCTGCAAGATCCGGACGCAAAATATGCATTGCCCCTGATTGAAAAAGAGGTAAGTGAACCACCAGAAAGTCGCGTACAAGTACCTAATATTGGAGTCGTTGCACTGAAAGGATGCGGACCGAGATTTTCGCTGTCTATTTTCCACGTATTTTCGTGCTGACTTGTGCGAAAAAGACGCGTGAATTTGGAAGTGTCTGCATTCTCTCGGTGGACGAACTACCGTATTTACCGGTGCATACCCCTCCTATGCATAATAGCCCCATAATACTGGCAAATAGAGCTCCATATGTATTGTAGCTATATAAGCTGGTCATAAGCTACCCATAGCCACTTTCACACCAAGCTGAGATTCCTATAAGCCTGCTTTGGGGTGTATTGTACTAGAATACTCTGTTTTGACCTCACTGGCCCGCTACAGACGTGCTCCGAGCGAGTTCGCTCCGAGTTTGGAATGACTTTGTTTTGATCCGAAACGAACGTCAACGACTCACACGAATTTGAATTACAAACTCGGTTGTTCACACGCACGTCCGAAAAACGGAGCGAGTTCGGAGCGAACTCGGTGATTTTGCATGTTGAAGCATAGTCAGGGCTCCGAATTCGGAGCGAATTCGAAGTTCACGCCTGTAACGCCCCAATTACGCCCTAAAACACGTGCTTTTGACCTATGCACCGGTAAATACGGTATAACAAGTTGTGTATTGTGTATGGGAGCTGTGTAGCTCGGCATGCATGCGTTTGCACCTTTTGATGACAGAAGTTTTGTAGATTGTTAGTCACGACACAAGACGGTTTCGCTTTGGTTTGCCGAGTGATAATCACATTCTTGGATTGCCTGTTGGTAAGCCAATTTTTCTGATAGTATCAGTAGCGCGCGCTGCTTGCTGTTGTGTGCAGAGTTTACTGTCGGTTTACTTTTCTCTCTCAACTTTGTTTCACGCCTGTTTTAGTCGACGTAGGTATAGAGAAATCGCGTGTAGTGATCGTTGTGAGGTATGTACACACATAATAGACGTCTGTGCGCCGTTTTCACGTAGTGACGCAACGTTGCGTCATCATTGCGCAATCACTTCTTCATACGGACTGACAAACGCGTGCCTCTTTTTATTCATCGACGCTAACTGGCTACGTACGTAACGTTCTGTATAGGTGTGCGCTATATTCTTGTTGGAGAAATGTCCGAAACTGGGGCGGCTGGGTGGAAACTCTACTCGTCTGCTGCTGTTTACAGGCGACTTGAGTGAGCGCGTCAAGAAGTACTGGCGCAGTCAGGTCAAGATGGTGTGCGTGGTGAATCGACCGGCGTTAAAGGCAAGGGGTCCCCTAACACCGACTTTCGAATTTTAGTCTAGCTACCGTACTGGTTCCCAAATCCGTCTTCAGTACTAAATTTTTATCATATCGAATAACTTGGGAACGGATAGGAATTTTGAAAAGCGGTTTTTTGCAAAAGACTCGAATAAAAATATAGTTTATGATAAAATTGGTTTGAACTCAAAATTCGAAAGTCGGTGTTAGGGGACCTCTTGCCTTTAATGGGCAAGCAGCAGCTGTGCCTAGCAGTCTCCGCTGCCGTTCTGGAACTGTACAAGGCGTCTCGGGCTCAGCCGTCCATGAAACCTCTGCTGCGCGCGTGGACTCGTCAAGGCCAGATGAAGGTGGTGCTAAAGGGCGACTCCTCTTTCCAACTCACGGAGCTGTGGGCCAAGGTGGGCGAGGAAGGACGAAGGGGCACTCTGGCTGCTTGTATTCTCTGGAAGCATGAGCTCAAATTTCTTCAACAACTGGAAGGTAGACAGGGAGGAGGCGGAAGAGAGAAAGCAGAGGAGGAGGAGGCGGAGAATACTTCGCGAAAACTGGGAGAGGATGATGAGGAAGTGGGCGGTGAAGCAATGATTCTCTCCATTCTTGGCCCTGCGGAGAATGTTGACGCGATTACGGGCCAGTTGAAATTGCTTTGATCCTTTCATCTTGTATTCCTTTGCATTATGCTGTGCTTTTTGGTCTGTGCTTTTTGTAAAGAAAAGGGTTGACTGGAAGATAGCCCGTGCTGCGCAGTTTGCATTCTCCTGGGAAGAAATCCACGCTTATCATTCTATTGTACGCAGCACGGGTTAAGTTTCATAACGATCTCTCGATGACTCAAGTCAAGCGCCCGAATAAAAGCGTATTTTGCTGATCTTGCAACACTGAATGGATGGATGCGTAGTGTTACACGTTGTGCCCTGCAACAGCTCAGCAACACTCGTTCATACTTACCTTGGCTTGCACTGTGTGCGTTTTTGCAGGTCAGCACATATTTATGACTGCCAAAATTGATGGAAAGCTTGTGATACGACCATACACGCCGGTTTCCAGCGATGATGACAGGGGCTACGTGGACTTCGTTATCAAAGTGCGAAGGCATTTCAATCTTCATGAAATACGGATATTCCGTTCGTGTAGAAGTGTATTTACCTGTATGTTCGTACGTTTACGTATGTTTACGTACGACGTACGTTTACGTACGTATGTTTACGTTCGTGTATTTACCTGTGCATAGCCCCATGGGGCTATGCAAAAATTGAGAGGTCCTATATGGGGCTATGCATAGGGGGGGCTATGCATAGGGGGGGGGGGGCTATGCATGGGACATTTTTTGTGTTTTTCAGAGGTGCGCAGAGGCATATTTTTTAGGTAAAAAGCACGTGTTTTAGGGCATAATTGAAGTCAAAACAGGGTTATTCTAGTACAATACACACCCAAGCAGGCTTATAGGCATCTTAGCTTGGTGTGGGAGTGCCTATGTGTAGGTTATGACCAGCTTATGTAGGTAGGTTCAGGTACTGTACAGTACATATGGGGCTATGCATAGGGGGGGGGGGGGGGGGGCTATGCATGGGTCATTTTTTATGTTTTGCCCATATGGGGCTATGCATAGGGGGGGGGGGGGGGGGGGGGCTATGCATAGGGGGGGGGGGGCTATGCACAGGTAAATACGGTACCCACATGCTGTATGTATGTATGTACATTGTACGTACGTACAAACATGATGATGTCATACAATACTTTCTGATATCTCATACATAATCATATTTTTGTTTCCTTCAGGTGTATTTTCGCAACGTACATCCCAAGTTTCCAGATGGGGGCAAAATGTCGCAGCATTTGGAGAGTCTGAAAATTGGAGACACCATTGATATCAGAGGACCAAACGGGCTAATTGTCTACAATGGAAGAGGTACGTACAAACGCATGATGAATAAATATTGTGGTCCTGTTCTGTGTGTACTGTACTGTGCAGCGCAGTCGTTCTATGGTCGTGAAATTACGTGATGGGCTGTAGAAACATGCCAACACCAATAATGGCGGAGAAAGCGTTTTGCTTTTGTTAGGTGAATTTGCCATTCGACCAAGCAAGAAAGAAACAGCGATGAAAAGGCAAGTGAAGAAGCTGGGGCTTATCGCTGGTGGCACGGGTAAGGTTACTGTCGTACATACAAATAGACATACAGTATGTGCGAATGCGTGTGCGTATCGGCCATAACATACACATACGTAGGTGCCTCACTGGATTTGTTGTCACCAACATCAGCAATACACCAATATGCAAGTGTGCTTAGGGTGCTTGCATACGATTGCTGTTTGTTTAGGTATTACGCCTATGCTGCAGCTGATACGAGCAATTCTGAAAGATCCTATGGATTACACCCAGCTCTACTTGCTTTTTGCTAACCAGGTATAGCTCACTGATTTTTTGATTGATAGTGTGGGGATATATTCGGACCTCTTCATTGTACCGCACGCATGGCTTCCCTGATTTGCTTCTGTTTGTGCTGGCCCAAATTTCCCCTGGTCCGAATTACCCTACTCTACTGTACTAACTGTAAACGTGTCATTGGGCAGTTCAATTCAACTGTTCCTGTCGTCTGTGTTTTTTGCATTATATTCCTGCAGTAGTTTATGCTCTACGATTGCTTCTTTTTGCAGTCGGAAGCAGACATTCTATTGCGGGATGAGTTGGACTCGATAGCCAAGGCGGAAAGGGAGCGCTTTCATCTCTGGTACACCGTGGATAGACCTCCAGAAAGTAAGCTACTTAACAATTTTTACATGAGGCTGCTTTCCCAAGAGAGCCGTACACATACAGTAGCAAGCTGTGTAGTGTATGCACTTTGCATTATTGCACGGTGCGTTTGTAGACTTCTGTACTTATTAGCGGATTTGGGAAATCAACAAGGGTGTCTATGCGCGCCGTAGAAAAGTACGGCGCGCGCGTACACAGTTGCGAAAGAAGCCGTACTTTTCTGAGGCGCGCGTAGACACCATTGTACGTATGTTGATTTCCCAAGACCAATACGGAAGTCTACAAACGCACGGTGGAAAAATGCAAAGTGAGGGACTGATGGAAGAAATTACTCACATACGTAGTGTCCCATCATTTGTGTTCAATTCATGTTGGTTGGTTGAAGATTGGGCATACAGTAGTGGCTTTGTGAATGCGGATATGATCAAGGAGCATTTGCCCCCTCCTGCTCGGGACACTATGGTTTTTATGTGCGGCCCACCTCCAATGATCGACTTCGCATGTCAGCCGAATTTGGAGAAACTCGGCTATCCACCTGACACTAGGCATGCATTTTAAAATTGAGGACAGATGGACCATTATGCCTTTTTGTTGCACGAGTAAACATGGAGGACCTCAGGTGATTTCCTTAGATAGAAAATAGATATCAAAGTATGAGTACTATGAAACGTTGTACGCATGAGACAGCCTGGCCTAAATCACTTTGCTATTCATGTCGCCAATGTAGGGAAGGGATTCTTGCTGGACATTTTTGCGAAAGCTTGCTCTTGATAGGAAGGAAGGCTACTGTTGTGGTATGGCCAAGAATCTGTCATGCAATTAGAAGTAGTAGAAGTAAGGTGTGATCAAAGGAAGTTGATAACAACTGATGTCTAGCTAGCTACGTATTATCGAGTACCTTGCCTACCGCTTTACTTGAGCTAGCTTGAACTTCCTGAATGAATGCACTGCAGCGTCTGTTTCAGAAGTTTGCTTACTGTCTTGATATGATAGGCGCATTCTTCTTATTCCATATCATTATCTTGTCATTCCAGCAGGGCGTTCTCTACTTGATGACTGCGCCTTTTATTGTATGTTGTGAGTTACGCACGTAGTTGCAAGACTCGGTTTTAGTTGCGTACACGTAAAACGTCATGACATTAGCGTTTAGCTGAATATTTGCAGCTGTTCGATGCTTCTGCTTGCGTCTCTTGCACAGAGGCTCCTAAAAGGACTAAAAAATGCAGCGTTCCTAAGAGATTTTTACGCGTTTTCTATTAGGAAACTGAACTGGCACTGACAACTGTATTAGTCGATTGCTGATGGATTAGCAGTTGATTATTTTGAATAGCATAAGTGAAGTTGAATTTTTTCTTGTTAAAAACAGACTCTGGTTTTAGGAGAAGTTGTTCGTGCACATTTTTCAAGTTTATTTTTCCAAAATTGCCCTATTACAGTGCTCTAACTGTTAGGGCTCAACCAGACTTGTCGTTTTGTAGACTTTTCTCATCCCGTACCAATATGGGTCGTAAAACATAAAAAATGACTATTCCCACTTTGATTGCATTTGCAGTCCCATGGCATGTGTTTCATTTGCAATTGCATGCTTTTGTAGATCTGAAGTATTACTTGCTGCGCTTGATTTGAGTCGTGTACGATTGCGTCTATGTTGATGCCATTGCAAAGAAATATGCTGTAGTTGATGGTTGAGTGAAGCTTCGATACGTTTCGGAGAAAGCTTATCAATCTCTCATAATTGCTTTTGGATGTTTCTTTTATGCGATGATTTTAGTATGCATGGAACACAGTTCGATTTGTTATCATTTGTATTTTCTGTAAGGCTGAACTGAAGCGTTTTTTAAGAACGGCATGTGAAAATGTCATTGCTCTCTCAAAACAGTCAGCCAAACTGCGGTCCCAGGATAATGGGAGAGCGGAAGATCTTTTGACTAGTAGTTTGACTAGTAGTTTGACTATCTTTTGACTAGTAGTACATAGTTAGACTACTTGGAAATTAGTGCACAGCATGCAGTGGTTTTGTTTGCGCAATTTTTTTGGAGAAGTGCATTGTTTATCAGAGCCATTGGCCTAAAACGGCCATAAACGTCTTTAGAGAGTATTTCTTACTGTATGTACTGGCAAGCGTCGGGCGCCTTTCGTGCGTTGCGTATCTGTTTTGTTTGTAACTCGTTGTGCTCCTATGCTTGCTCCCCCCCCCCCCCCTTTTAGCTTGCCGGTTGGCAAGCAAAGCTAATCCGTTTCCGGACAATGCATTGTGCCCGCTAATAAATTCTGAATCTGCGGATGGCTTTTTTCGACAAGACAAATCCCGCTTTTTGCGTTTACGTACATTCGTTTTTTATTGCTGCTTCCTGCACTGATCGCTATTTTGTTAGAACAACGGTAGGGCCTGCAAGGAATGTGTTGTTTGGAGTAGTAGATACTTTAGTTGGAGAGAGCTATGATATGACACCGCCTCTTGTCTGTCAGTAGGTACATAACTATAGTAGAACTAGAATTGCTGGGACCCATGCATTATTTATCTCCGGTTCTAGCGACCGTAGAGCAAAGCGGTTAAAAATCTCTCGATAACTTTAGCTCGCCTGGAAAATAAAAAAAACCGCATGCGTCTACGTGCCCTCTACGTCGAGAAATCGCTGATTTCCTTAAGTACTAAAAATGTACTAAAAAGGTACACTTTTTTCGATTATTCCACATAAATGAACAATGCCGCAAAAACTTTTTCATTAAAAGTAGCCTATCCTATGTAAAATTTGGGGTAGATTTCAAAAACAGTATCGGTGTTTTAAAAAAATTTAACCCCTAGTATATAATTTTGCAAAATTTGTATATTTTTGACAATTGTTGGGTAGAGGTTAAATTTTTTTGAAACACCAATACTATTTTTGAACTCTGCATCAAATTCTACATAGGATAGGCTAGTTTTAATGAAAAAGTATTTGCGGCTTGTTCAGTTATGTTGAATAATCGAAAAAAAGTGTACATTTTTAGTACTTAAGGAATTTGGCGATTTCTCGACACAGAGGGCACGTAGACGCATGCGGTTTTTTTATTTTCCAGGCGAGCTAAAGTTATCGAGAGATTTTTAACCGCTTTGCTCTACGGTCGCTAGAACCGGAGATAAATAATGCATGGGTCCCAGCAATTCTAGTTCTACTTTACATAGTATTCATTCAACTCATATTTCAGCAATCATCATCATTGCAAGCACTACCCAGGAGTGTACGACACCGTTTTTATTGCCATGCGAAGGCTCTGCACTGTTTTATTCCGCTTATATTGCTGTGATAGCAGCTCTCCGTCTAAGCTGCACTTCCATGCATGCGTGAGTTTCGACAGTTGTCGTGTTCATGTCACCGTCAGCCTGACACTTGCAAGACGAAATATTGGCAAGTGCAGTATGTTTTCAGCTGAAACGCCTGCCTCCATCCATGCTCGTTTGTTTCTGCAAGTTTTAGCTTTGGCCTTCACCAGCTTTTGAGGAAAGTGAACCGTTCTGCTGAGAGTTGCTTTTTGCTGTTCCATCCATTGGAATAAAACTTTAGCTCTCAGTGTGTGTCACAGTCAGTGCGCTTATTAGTTGCCTGGAGCTTGGGGCTCTCTCTGGCTCCGTTCCTTCCTATATGTACCAGCAGTCAGTGTATACTATTCTTTTAGCAAATTAGGTCGTAACGGCTAAATGAGAAAGCGGAGCTTTTAGTTCTTGCTTGAATACCAGTGTGGCGCTTATGAGGCGCTCTCTGTGCTAAAACTTGTTCGTATATGTACTACTATTTGTACTTACAGTACTTGCTGCTGTCGTCAATCGAACAGCCGATGTTGCCATTTGACGCCATTTATACTTCCGCCGACCTAGGACCGGCCTGTTTCCAAAGCAAGACTACGGTGGTGGTAAGCTTCAGTACGTGCGTTGTTTTTGCTGCTTTACTCACGCGCCGTCATTCCTTTCCTCCGTCATTCCTTTCCTGTCACACCACTAGTAGGGTACCGTATTTACCGGTGCATTACCCCCAATGCATAACCCCATATTGGCAAAACATAAAAAATGCCCAATGCATAACCCCCCCCCCCCCCCCATGCATAGCCCCATATGTACTGTACAGTACCTGAACCTACCTTTGTAAGCTGGTCATGGTAGCCATAGCCACTCCCACACCAAGCTAAGATGCCTATAAGCCTGCTTGGGGGTGTATTGTACTAGAATACCCGTTTTTACCTCAATTATGCCCTAAAAGACGTGCTTTTGATTTAAAAAATATGCCTCCGCACACCTCTCAAAAACATAAAAAATGCCCCATGCATAACCCCCCCCCCCCAATGCATAACTCCCACCCCCCCCCCCCCCCTATGCATAGCCCCATATGGGACCTCTCAATTTTTGCATACCCCGCCCATGGGGCAATGCACCGGTAAATACGGTACTCGACTTACATGTACTATACATATGCGTACTGACAGACAGTTCCTGATGTAAGTATGTAGTGCAGTACCACGTAATGCAATAATATAAAAGTGCCTGCCTACTGCTTCGAGCCCCTAAGTTTCATAGCATTGGCAGTGCGGCGCGACGGATAGTAATCTCGGCTAACCGGAACTTTACTCTTGAGCGCATTACTTGTAGGTACTGGCAACCGTTAGCCTCTACAGGACCTGACATACGTGTCCAATAGCGATGTGCGTGTACGTACCGGTGTGTGTAACAGCATGCCACTTGTATTTTGTCGTGCCAATCAATCAGACTGGGTGGGTAAAATGTTACATGCTTGTATAAGGATCAAATAAAATAAAATGTATGTAATAAATGCAGTTGAGCGGAGCTGAACTAGACCAAGCTTATTCCTGGCAAAAATAATTTACAGGCGTAGGTATGTATGTAATGTACTGTGTAAGTACGTAACGTACCTACCTACCTACTGCACATTCACATGCGACTATATTGTCGTCATGTGTGCAGTATTTCAACTTGTTCGCTTGTTTTTTACACTAATCAGAAGCTGTGTCAATCTCGGTGCCTTTTGACCAGGTTTGCATAGAGATCAAAACTTGTTGACACTCCTTTATTGTGCATCCAATTACGTAAGACGACAACCGAATCTTGGATAAAAGCTGGCAATCCTACGTCGTGTACCTTCAGCATGGAAGACGAGCTTTCTCAACAACGTGATTCAACGACTTTGTACAACAGCAGCAACTTCAGCTGGAGTAACGGCGTACAGGTGGAGCAAACCTATCGTTCCGCGATGGAGAAAGACGCGTCAGTGCACTTCATGCGCACTGGGATCACGATTTTCTGGGCCCTCTGCGCCGTGGTGGGCGTACCTGGCAATTTGTTCGTCTTGGGCTGCATCTTGCGCTTCAGTCAGCTGCGAAGCGCCGTGTCCAATGTGTTCATCTTCAATCTGGCCCTTGCCGACCTCTGCTTCCTCTTGCTGACTCCACTGCTGGTCGCCCACTCGCTCATCGGCCATTGGGTCTTCGGCGTGGCAGCCTGCAAATTATTTCTCACCTCCAACGGCGTGAATCAGTTTGCCAGCGCTTCATTTCTTGGTGAGATTGGTTGCGGCCAATATAAAATGCAACGCTCTACTAAGCAATACGCATGCATTATGTACGTATATCGCAGTATTAGGACACTATACATAGGTGCACAACTCATGCTGCTCGCTTGTTATACATTGAATTGAATGCACTGTTTGTTACTCTATGTATATGTATATTTATTTACTACGTATGCACGTTTGTCTACTCCGTGCACAACAATGTATCGTATATGTTAGTGAGCATGACAGCAGGAGAAGTACAACATTCAGCAGTGTAATGTAGTGAATTCCTGAATATGCATTTCGGGTTTTTGCAGCTTTGCTCAGTTTGGACCGGTATCTTTCCATTTGCTTCCCAATATGGTCTCGTGGTCATCGGACCATCAAATGGGCTCTGGCCATTTCGCTGCTCTGCTGGACAGTGGTCACCCTGGAGATGGTGCCTTTGTTATTGTTCGCTGACCTGGTACAGTTATATCCTCGTCAACGACCTGAGGAACATCAGTGCATGGTCTACTGGAAGTCAGAGACGAAACCACAGGCTGAAACAACCAACTACAATGGTGCTCTCTTTGATAAGAAATTATTGAAACAATGCTATAGTCTGGCCAATAGCAGTTGGCACTTGGACTCAAGGCGCGTTGCGTAATATAGATTTACAAATGCGGATTTCTGTCCACGCTTCGTGTACTCCTATTTAGCAGAAGTATGTATGTACACGCAAACTACGCAACTCGCCTTGAGTCCAAGTGCCAACTGCTATTGGCCAGACTATAGTATATTATATTGGCCTAATGCTGGCTTTTAGGTTAGATGTCCTGTCCTCTCTCCCTTTGCTTCTTTAGTGACGTGACTCACGAATGGGTTGAGTATGTATTTTTAGTGAGTCGCAATCATTCTGAAGATGATCGTCACTGGCAAGAACTGAACCAGGTCATAGACGACATGGCGGCAACTCGAAAGATTTTCACCTTCTATTCCTTCATCCTCAGCTACTTGGTTCCGTTGCTGTGCATTTGGTTTTTCTACTCCAACATCATCTGGTCACTTTTTCTGAAAAAGCGACGCGCCAGCAACGTTGGCACTGGAGCTGACAGTAGTATTAGCAGGCGAGGCAGTCAGTATCGCCTCAATAAGGTCACTTTGATGGTTCTGGCCATTGTGAGCGCCTACACAATTTTTTGGCTCCCTTTCTGGTTCGTTCAGATGTCCATAGAGTTCGAGGCTGCATGGACAAATAGGATTGATGTCCTGGTGAAAGTCTCTTATGTCGCATACGGCTTGCAGTACCTGAATTCCGCTCTCAATCCGTTTCTCTACGCCTTCCTCACAGATGCTTTCATGAGCTTGGTCAAACAGAGCTTCTGTGGCAACGGCAACAGGTGAGGTACAGTATACGGCGTACATATATTGTATGTACATACATACTGTATATGTATGGCGTACGCGTACGGCGAACCGTACGTAGACAACAACACTGTACGTGCTGTACTGTAAACAGAGAAATTTTCGGAGAATCGAAATTGCCGAATGGGATCTTTTGTAGTTGTTTTTCTGCTGGTTCGACATCAAATTATTCCACTGGCTGTTGGCCACGATTTCTTCGGTGCTTTCTTCCCTGCGTGAGCTCAGCCGCAACCGAAACTGCAGATCAAAATGCTAGTTCGCCAAAGACTTACAATTATTTTCGGGCGTGCGATAACACTGGCAACCACAAAGAGTCGTCCATTTTTCAAGCAGCGAATCATGCAGCAGGAGCAGATAACGACAATCGGTCTGAAGAATTGAACGAAGCATCGCCCATGCTCTTGACAACTGCTGGTGAAAGTGACAGGAGTAGTGCTCGTTATTATCTGCAACCTGTTGATTCTAAATCTGGGCCTGGAGGTGGAGATGCTTCCACGGCTAAGAAAATTGCTGATTGGGCAGTGCATGAAACGCTGATACCAAAGGACCGATCGTGGGAAGCGATATTTGTCCATGACACATCGGAAGCCACATTGTAAGTTTAAATTTGCCTGGTTGAGTAATGAGTACCTACCTACTATGTACCTTCGACTTCGAGGTCACAATACCAATAATACTGGCTATACAAGTACGAAGTACGTACCTACATTATATACTTAGGTACCTATGTCTTGTCCTTGCTCCTTGTCTGTCAGTACAGTATTGAAATTGATTGATTTAAAAAAGTTAAGAATTATTTCTAGAGTTTGCGTTGTTTCTTATCTCTTCATTTTCCTGTTATAACGGTGTCTTCTGTTTACGATTGATTACCAAAATTATCTAAAATAGACATGCGTCTGGTCATGTAATCCCGGATAAATTTACATACTGTATACGTACATGCAAATGCTGTTGAAGTGTCGAGCGCGAGCATCGATTCTGCTCTACTTTATGTTGGAGGTGTGGATGTGGGTGGAGTGGAACGGCTTGGAACGCTGACCGACCGCCTCCCGCCTGTCCCTGTAGCGTGTAGAGGTCGTCATCAGCCAGCCGGGTGTAAGCATCAGCACAAAGCGAACCGTCTATTATTTTGTTAGCAAATAAAGCTTCATGTACGTAAGTGGGCTTCGCCGTTCGCTCGGCACCCCCAGCCAAGCCAGCCGGCGATGCTATGTTACTATTATATCATGCGTGCCCAGCCAGCCCCAGACAGCTGAGCCAGACGCCAGACAGACAAACAGACGGATCGATAGGAACGCGAGGGGCAGGCAGTCAAATAAAAACTCAGCTCGTTGCTGACACCCGCACGGCGAACGCAGTATTATTATTATTGTTGCGAACACTGCAGCTTTATACGTACGTGCGCAAGTGCACACAGTGAAAACTCTCCTCAATCCCCTCTGTTCGTCCTCTTCCCTCCGCTGCATTGCATTGTTGTTCTGGGTCAGTAGCCCCTTCAGCTTGAGACCACTTGCCGTCCATTCCTTCCTCGTCATCTAGTATTCGCGCATTGAACTCTGTTCGCTAATTCGCGTCGGCCTATAGGGACCAGTTGCGCTAAGATTATTACGGGTGGTCGCGAGCTGACCATTTTGTTCAGTTTGTATAATCGCGTGGTAATTCGTTTTTGCATCCCGATCCCAGCGAGCATTCTGATCATGTTTATAAAATAAAATATTTTAGCACTGTGTGTGGTTGCTTGACCACTAGTAAAAGCTGTAGGTAGGAGGAGCCGTTCCTATTGTAATTCCACCAGCGTCTACTCTATCATGTTCCGATTGCATTTTCATTGTGCAGGCCCTTGTGCAGGCATGCGCGTTTTCCATTAGCGAGCTGTCTGCTCTCTGCTGCTGGCTTGGCTTTATGGGTTAGGCTGAGGCTGTGTCAGTCTGGGCGGACAGTTGCTGACGCCGACGCAGTGCACAACTCAGTATTAGCTATGTAGGTGTATTTTCTAATGTTGTGTGTTCATGCCGTTCCACGGAGAAGCTTGCTTTTACGCCTTTGTGAATAAACGTGAAAGCTGCTCTGCTCTAACTTAGAATTGTGTTGTCCTGCCAGCCTGTACACTTTCTTCCGCATGTGGATGGAATGTGTGAGGAGCGCATGGCAATCACTTCACTATTGTACCTACCTACCTGCTGCGCATTTCATTGGAAGAAGCTAAGTGTTGTCCAGAAAGGAATATTGCAAACCAATCCATGAAAATTGGTACGATTGCTACTACTGATGATTGTGGGTAGATCGTGGATGACCACACTGGAGGTTGTGTGAAATAAATATAAATAACATAGGCGAAAAATAAGAGAAGACTGAAGGAGAACGCTGTTCCCTAGATCTATCTGCTCCACAGACTTCTCTTCATCGCGCGTTCCCTCTCACTATTGCTGAACTACTGTAATTCTTCGAATATAAGGGATGCGAAGTGACCTTCAAAATAAGGGATCTTTGCAAGGTTGCCAGGTCTCAAAATGCCTCATTGCACTCAGGATTCATCACTATGCAAATCCCATATTGAAACTTTGACACTGCAAAAGCGCCAACTGAAGCCAAAACTCAGCAAGAAGCATGCAGAAGATGTTCTGAATCATGAAAAGATTGATTCAGAGTGAAAAATGCCAAAAATTTGGCAGATCTTTTGAGAAAATAGTGTGCGCAGAAGGGAAATTTGAGAAAATTTTCGAATTTTGGACCTAAAAATAGCCTAAAAACACACTTCTGAAAGTTTTTCCCATACTAGCAGGTCAACGCCAAATATTACTACAGTATTTACTACAGTTACTACGCCCCTTAGGAAGGTACCTACAGAAAGTCCAAAATTACTATACCTGGCAGGCAACCTTGGATCTTTGTCTGGGTCTTCAGAGGCCTCTCTAGATCTCTAGAATTACATGCCAGAAATGGTAAACTTTGTCTGCACTCAATCCACCTTTGTCCCATGATTTGGATTAGCCAGTCGATGTGATCACGACGATCACATGACCGGCATCCCGAAGCGAACAAAGACTAGGTAGACGTACATAGTAAAAACGAAGACGACGACGCAACGCGCGTACTGCAGGAAGTCTTCCTTCGTTCGCTTTGGGACGCCGATCACGTGATCACATCGACCGGCTAGTCTAAATTATGGGACAAAGGTGGATCAGTCAGGTCGGGGCATGGGCCAATTGACATCCCTTATATTAGAAGGATTACAGTACTGGCACAGCCACAGAACGGCTGAGAGAACACCCTCCTCCCTCACCTCGCCTCCTTTCTCTCTGTCTGTCTGCTCAATATTACATTTTACTACTGCGTTCCGCGCGCCGCGAGCGCCAGCGCAGGATGGAATAGGATCGAAAACGAACACTGCTACTGCTGTTGTAGTGTGCCCGCGTACGTACGTGCGTTCGTCAGTGCACAAAACGCAGTGTTGCGAACGCCGCCGTGCTGTGCGTGGAGGGAGACGCGGTAAAGAATCGAAGAAAGAGGGAAATCGCTCCGGCCTGCTGCAGTGAAATAAATTCGTTTCCAGTGAACAAGCCAACAAGCCACAACAAACACCGACGTTTCGAACGGCGGACGGACACGACACACACACACACAAGGAAAGGAACGCGTTGAGAAAAGCGATAGAAAAAGAAAGGGAAACCTCGATCAAAATGCGATGTGATCGGAAGAAAGCGCGAACCAGACAGAGAAGATGCGAGGAAAAGGGGATCGTCTGGATTTTACCGCATCCGTTCGGCGACTTTTATTGCTTTTGGTCTGATGTAACTGGTGGTGTATTCCGCACAATCTTATCAATCTTACTTTTTCCTTCTTCCACCCCATCTGCTGGACATGGCTTATATGCTGCAAAGCTGCTGGGGTGTTCCTAGCTCGCGCGGGAAAAATCTGGGGTGTTCGAAGATGAAAAATGGGTCTCTTGGGGCCTAGCCTGTTGTTGGCCGAATTGCGAAAAAACACCTATCACTCTTGTCAGGAACCGACGAAAATGACTGGCTCTTTCCGCCGTCTACATAGCATGCTGAAACGCTGAAACAAGGCTAAGGGATTCATTGGACGTTAGGCTCAGGATTTATGGATGCTCATGAACAAGCTGCCTTCCCCTTTCTTCTTCTTTTATCGCAAAGCTGGTTTCGTCTGTGCTTCGCTCGCCCATAGCAACCAGCTAACATTGGAACGTCGAACACTGCGCACCATACACCCGTGTGTGAGGGTTGCTGTCTGGAATCTGCAGGAGTGGAAGAAAATTAAAATTTACTGCTGTGGGATGGGACAAGCGAATAACTTTTGAATTGGACAATGGGATTTACCGTTCGCTACCTGTACACACGTATGTGCAATATGGAGGTGGGAGATTGGATGTCGACGTACTATACACTGGTAGGTATACGCCAGGAATCGAACCCCAAAGCTATCCGCGAAAATTGATTGCCCTTTCCATTGAGCTACTTATTACGTACGTATTGACCGAAGCGTCCCAAAGTAGTAATGTTCTGGACTGAATTACCACCTTTTCCTATTGGAGAAGCATGTTCTTTCAATGCTTTGAGATGGTCCTGGTCATATGTTGTTTTGCAGATATCGCAGCATTTTGCAACTTATGATTCAGTCACGTGCAGTGGGCTGATGATATGGCGAATGAATATTCGATCAAAGGCGCCGTGAAGAAATATATCATCCAGCTGAATATCCGCGCTCGTGCAGAAAGCAAAATGCAGGGACTTCTGAACTGAATTCGGTTCTTGTTGCAATTCTCTGGATCATGCAAGTAGAAAGGATGTCATAAAAAATGAACCGACCGACCACCGGACCATGGGACCGGACCATTCAGTGCCATTGAATTGGAATCGTCTGGCGGATTTTTTACACCGTCGCCGACCTTTGCAGCCGATTGGATTTCACAACGCACTTTTGGCGCCTCTGCGGTTACACGCCGAAGTCAAACGATGCAGGAAATTACTATTCGCAGCTCGTTGGTTCGTATTCGTTGAGGAAGGAGAGGACATCACCTACTGTACGTAGAACCAAGAAAAGGACGGTGATCTCTTCGGGACAAAAAACAACATGATGGGATTGGAAGACGACTACTTTTGTAGACGCGTCGCCCGTCTCAAAAAAAGAGTCAGTAGCGTGAAAGTTGTATGTAACCCGAAAAGTCGAAGGAAGAAAGACGCGCAGACAAACCGTCGACTTTTTCTCTTCGGGAACAGACACACTACTGATCTGTGTTCAAGGGCGAACAAACGACTCGTCCCTCTCTCGGCTCAATTCTCTTCTCAACACATACACATGTCTGTTGGCCTCTCTATGTTTCCTTGTATGGCTTGCAAACTACTGCCAACTCGTCTGCTCATCCGTCCTCCTATTCTGGGGACAAGACAAGCTGCATTTTACGTGTACTGGCTGAGACACTGACTGACTAGTGACTACAGTACGTACAATGACTCGACCCCAGCATGTGCTGTTTTTGGCGGGTATCACTATCCGGTCGGAGAGAGAGATCCTGTTTTTGCTGCACCTGCTGCCTATGATGTTGCAGTCGCCGTCGCTACTTCCTGTGTGTGTGGATACGTAGGATTCGCAGCCATCGAACGGCGTAAAATAATGAAACGGGGAAAGGCGACACCCAATAAGTACCGCCGGGAAGCGTTTTGGCACTGTGCAGAAGACAAGGACGACTGTTCGCGACCGAATTTCTTCCCTGCGTACAGTAGATGGTTCTGGACACTGCATTATGGAAGGCGCGTACGTACGTGCGTGCGTGCGATGGGACAAGGAGGGAGAGCGCGAACGCAGTCCTACCCTGCATCTAAAGTCGCGTGCATCTGCTGCTGCCGCCGATGACACGACTTATGCATCGTCAGGAACGCATTGTCAACGACGGAAGAATTTTGGCAGAAAAAGAACGCCTGCTTCGAACGCCGTCACGTACAGCAATATGTACGGATACAACTGTTGGAGTACTGCGAGTGTGGATGGTGTTGGGGAATATTGGAGCGATTTGGTTTCTCAGCGACGACACAGAGGCAGTACATACGCGGGTCTTCTTTTGCGCCAGAAAACAGGTAAAAATGATCTCGCTTGTCAGCAAGTACAGTATGTTATGTACAGTGCAGCGACAGCCAATCAGTGTGAGCAAAAAACTGCCTGCCTCCTCTCGCCCAAGAACACTTTTTCGCTTCCTTGCGCTGGATGTTTGAGTTGGAGTACAAAAACATACTACGGGATGTACCGTACGTGTACGTACGTACCTGTACGGTATGTACCTTTATGATTGTCGAAAAGTGTTCTACACAGGCAGGGAGTTTTCCGTTCGCACTGTATTACACCGTAGCTAGCTACATAGCTTTAGCTGACTCGTCAAGGAAATGCATCGTAATGACAGCGATATCGGCTGGGCCGTTGTCCCCACGCAGGGTGGCAGAGTTCGCACTATGTACACAGTGCAGATGCACAAATTATTTTACAGACTGTAAAGTACTGCATCACAGAAGGGAATGTATGTAGTACGTACGTATACGTATGTAGGTTAAAGGTTCCTTTGGTGGCTCATTCTTCTCAATACCTCATCTGCATGTCCCATCATTTTTGGGTGATTTCTCTTGATGCCTTTTCATCTGTCAAATGCCAGAAGTTTTTTCAAGGTTGCCGTTGTCATCAAAAGTCCAAATATCATTTGCGTCCTGAGGTAGACGGTGAAGCAGGTAAATGGAAATATTTTTGAAGATTGCCTTTCGCAGTATAATTAGGTATATCGTGACATGGTGGATGCAGTTTCGTCTCAACGGTGACGCCACGGCTTGCTTGAATTGCATTTATATTTTCCGTTATTATTGACAAAGCCCCGGTAACTTCATCATGTTTGCCGCAGGCGCAGTTCTCGTTTATTCTTCTGGGTATGTCTGAAAGCAGAATTACGCTATTGCAACATGCGTATACGTAACGTACATAATCAGTAATTACTAAAAATCAAAAGTCTAAAAAAATGCCTGTACTGTATGAGCTTGAAGTGAAGACTATAGTAAGCGATCGTAGTCAATACTTTCGGGTAGTTCTTCACCAAATCCACGTAGTATACCCCTTTCCCTGACCGTCAGAAATGCACCAAGGACTAGATAGAACCCTCACTCCCCGCTCCATCATCAGCGTCAAACCTGACGCATGATCGATGTTGTATGTACGTACGTACAGTACATATCCATCCAAACATATCCATCCTACGTACATATCCATCCAAAGGCAGTACAGTACAGCATGCTTGTGCATGCACCGACCATGCTTCAAATAGGGCGTATTTTTCATTGCTGAATGTTGCAGACTGTCTAACCTATGGAAAAACAGCTGCCTTAATCAATAGCTTGTTAGAGATCGATATTTCTTCTATCTGGGCCAGGTCTGTGCTAAATACTGCAGCTGCTGACACGTATACGTATTGGTATTATCCTTCACTCTTTTTTCTTTTTTTCAGTCTCTGTTTTTATGCTTCATGGTGTTTTCCAATATACAAAATATGAAACTTGCCTACCACATCCAGGAGCATTTTGAAAACACTGGAATAATACAAGATTGCTTGCTTTGCTACAGTACTCCCTTTTGTGTCGATTACACTTAAAAAAGGTCGACTGGATGATTCCTTCTTGGAATATTTTGCTTGGATTTGTTGATGGATAAATGGCCCCTTTTCTTCCTATTCTATTCTGCTACTATTAGCTCCTCTGCTTTATACGTATCAGCGATAGAGCTTACACCAGTACGTAATAGCTCAGCCTCCTACGAAGCTTTATAGCTGGTTTGCAAAAAAACGCCTGAGCTGTTTGTGCTGCTGTAAGAGTATTTTGTTAAAAAATCACGCGCTGCCGGTTGGTCGACCAATAATTTTAGCCGACGGCTGTGAATCAGATATTGTTGGGTGGGAAAAACTGCTGCTCGCGATATATGTTTAGCACAGTAACGTAGGTATGCTGCAACAAAATAATGTGTAGTACAGTACATGCATAGCATAGTGCTGGTAGGTAACGAACAAAATGTATGTAGTACCAGTATGTGCAGTGCAGTCCGTCCAACAGCTTGCAGACTTGTGAGACTGCATTATTTATTGGTAACGCTTCATGGTATCTGTCTATGGACACGTTTCTTTGTGCTCAATCTCCGTGGGCGGCCAAATAGATAATGCCTACGTGTAGCTGCCGTACTTGCTGCTGCTGTTGCTTATATCAATGTACTGTTGTACGCGTACATTGCATTACGTACTGTATGTGTGAAGTATGAACGTACTATACTACGTGTGTGTACTATATACTAGTACCTGCTTCATTCTTCGCTTCATTGCTTTTCACGTGGAGGATGTGGCGAAGATTTTTTACAGCAAAGGCTAGGCGAGTATGTATTGTCAATTTCTGAAGTATTCTTTCGGGAAACTATGAAGTTTTTTGTGCTGAATCGATCTCATCTCTTGTGTCATTGTGATTTTGCCTCCTCACAAAGAAACACCACGTAGAAAGAAGTGTCGTGTTATTCAACAATGTTTCGCGCAATTATTGTGAAGCGCATCTCTGTTGGTGTTTCTGTGCGAGGACGCAATACCGCAAATTGACATGAGATGGGATTGATTCAGCAAAAAACTGCGAAGGGTTTAAAAATTTATCCTAGCTTCACCACGGAGTAAAATCTTTTCCACATCCGGCATCTAAAAGAATTCATGTGTGCGTTTTATGGCTTTTACGTTGTGCTCAGCAGCGCATATACGTATGTACATATGTGCGGCATGTTTTTGCAGGCTTACACCGCTTGGTACCAAGACCATTAGGAAGGGCTGGAGCCGGGGTTGGTCCAAAAAACACCTGCCATTGATTCTCTCTCCGCGCTTATTCAGTTCACTTCAGTTTCTGGAACCACGGACTGACGACCGCTGGCCGTAAAATTTATGCTGCCATTTCACACTTCCTTGCTGCCGTGAAAAAGCGCCGAATATTTAGCGTCTCACTCTTTACTGCGAATGGTCTGTCTGACTGAACGGAACACACTGCCAGTCTGAGTAAGAAGGGCAATTTTTTGTTGAACTTGAAGGAGTGTTCCATATTTTTTGTTTATTACCCAGCCGGCTAAACGGAAATTTTGCCCAATATTCCTACTGGTGTTTTGCCCCATGTGTTGTGTAGGTTTTGAAACGAACCACCATTTTTGTAAGTTGGTCATCAGCCAGCTACTAATGTCATTGAAGTAGGTACATACAGCATTGGGCTTTGCACCAGAAAGTACGGTAGCAAGCAGTGTGATTTAGTCGCAAAATGGTCGACAACATGGACGCATACAGAAATAAGACGTAGCCCAGGCAAAATTTCGAGTTCGGCTCCAAATAAAATCGGCAACCCTGCGATCTTTTGTGAAATAATAATTATGCTAGTTGATTGGTTGTTTTGTTTGTTTCAGCTGCTTGCGAATGAAATTTGGGAGCAGGCCATTTGGTTTGTCCAGAAAGATTCTCAGAAAAGTCTTTCACGTCCTTTGTGATGGTAAGGCTCATGTTGGCTCCCTCTCACCTATTCTATTTGAGCGGCGCCGTCCTGAATGGTTGGTTGGAGTTGAGCTTGGGCGTCTGTTGGTCGAATAGACACTAGACGCAAGGCGCAGGGAATACGTCAGACGTCTTTTCTACCGTTGCATGACTGGGTTTATTTTTTCTGAAAAAAAATAAAACAGCGTACACTCATTGAAGAAAATTTTTTGGTGACAGAATAGTGAGTGAATAGACACTGAATACGACACAACGTCTAAAAAGAAGGGAAGAAAAATCAAACTTCATACGTAGTGTACTTTGCAGAAAGAAGACGTACGTTCTAAAGTTTGAAAAAAAGTTTATGTGCATGAGCGTTCGAACCTGTTTTTTTCCGACAACCTCGTTCGCATTCACTTCGAGACAAAATTTGTTCGGGTTTCATTGCGCGGCCACTGGAGCGGCGTTTGGCTTAGCGCAGACGTTTTCACAATAATCCAGTTGTGGATGAAAAATTTTCTTCGCCAAGAGAGAACGTACGTTTCCTCCTACGTATGTGCACTTTTGCTGCTTTTTTCCGTTGCAAAAACTGCTGCAAAATGGTCGTTAGTAGTTGAAAAACGCGTTCATCTCTGTACGTATGGTGGGGTTACTTTGTTTGTAGGCTACTGTAGCTGGGGGTAAGACGTGTCACGTGAGCCCTATGATTGGCTGAGGCGAGGGACGACCTTGCGCCGTTCTCGTTTGACTGGGGGTGACTTTTGATGCGACGCGGCGCTCTGTTTTAACTTTTGTGTGCACACTTGTGTACATACGGTGCACGATGCATGCAGCCACGCAACATGCCAATATCGCTCATATGCGTCAAAAGGAAAGAAACGATAGATAACCCTATCAAACCCAACCAACCATCATGGGACGTGTTTACTGATGCCAATGATGGCGTATTATGTATGTACACAAAATTTATCTTCGGCGAGCAAGAATTTATAATGGTGTGCATGTTCAGAACGAAACAACAGGTGACACTCTGTATCGTTTACGGTACCTGCACGCCGTTGTGCTTGTGCACTGGCTTGCTGACCTTTCTCCCCTGTTCGTAGAGGCTGGAACTACAGTATGCTTTATGAATTCTTACTAGCTCTCCGTGCCTATTGCAGGTCGTTTTTTGACGGGGAGACGCTTGCCCTGCCGTCCTCTCCGCTCTCCGTATTCGTCGCCGTCGCGTCGCGAGCCCCGGAGCGGGAAAGACGTCGCGGGTCCGCCCGGCCCGGAGACTTCTGGTTTCAAAAGAGGCGAAAAAACTTCCCGCCGTGCCGTCTTTGCAGAAAACAGCCACAGCCGTTGGATGGATGCTGTGTATGTGTACGGCTTGGAACGCTGCTGCGAACAAGGTGGCAAAGAAAAAACGTCGCAACAGGTAAGAAGATGGCCTTTTTTTACTCCGACTTTTTTTGCACATGCGTGTCGACTCTCACTGCCGTGTGTGTGTGTCTTCCGACAGGCTGACGAGTGCGTAAGTGTAGTTTGTAGTAGTTTTTGCAGTATCGGCGGCCCGCACAAAGTGGTGCGCCGGTGGCGCTTTGCCTACTGTGTTTTTGTGCGTTGGTGACGGCCGGCCGCTGTATTTCAATAAGTGCCTACTTATTCCCTTTAAAAAATAAGATAGGTTCTTCTAGCAAGCGCAACTGCGTAAATCAAAAATGATGCCATATGTAAGGTTCCGTGAAATTGCGCAGGTGTCTCCGTATGCGCTAAGCGAAGAAGAACTATCTTATTTTCAAAAGACTGTATGCCAGTTGCGCTTTGGAATTATGGGTAGTCGTGAGCTGACCGCCTCTGTTTTTCAGTAACTACTGCAGGTTTTTTATCGGTGCTGGCGGGGTCACAGATAAAAACGCACTGACAATAAGTGTAATTCGGAGAAAAATCACCTCGCGACCACCCGTAATTCTAAGCGCAACTAAACTAGCAAATAGCCTCGTGGCGACCAGTGCAGACTGATTCTGCGATATGCAAGAAGCAGAATTATTGACCACCCAAAGAAAACCAGCTACTCATGAGTTCTCGTAAACGTTACATTGCAGCACACACACGCCAACAAAACAAAGGCATATACTGTAGCACAATCAAATCGTCGTCATTTCAGCACCATATATACAGGGTGTCTCACGTAGATCTCCCTAATGATCCAGCCTTATAACTTCCGTATTACAGTAGATATCAAGCTGAAATTTTGTCCCCAGAAACCCCAAGAATGTGCCAAATTTTGTGGCAAAATTTGAACCAGATAGGTAAGTAGGGATGAAATTACGAGCTAGGGATGAAATTACGAGCTTGCAGAGTTGCGACCCACCACATTTTTCAACATTTTTAAATGAGTACTGCCACTATTGCCCTCGACTGCCCCTTGAGGTCTGTTATATGGGTGGTAATCGCCTGTATTTTTGAATCCGTTGTGTCTTCTGGACTGTGATGACGTTCAGCCATTGTTGTTCCGCCATGTTGCCATGTTGGATCAGATGCTTGACCATGCTGAGCAGAAGATTCTAATCTCAAAACAGTGCTCAGTGCGGAAAATGATAAGAACAGGGTCCAACATTTCAACGCTGTAATTTCATCCCTACTTGACCTATCTGGCTAAAATTTTGCCACGAATTTTGGCACATTCTTGGTTTTCTGGGGACAAAATTTCAGCTTGATATCTATTGTAATACGGAAGTTATAAGGCAGGATCTTTAGGGAGATCTACGTGAGACACCCTGTAGTTGTAGATTGCTTCATTTTTTATTTTCGCTAATTCGACCCGTCTTGTCTAATGCCCAAGAACCAAAAAAACCATGGATTTGAAATTTTGTAGATTGGGTTTCTTCGATGTTTACTCTGGTAATTCTTTTCTTCGTTGTTTCTGGGAACAGGATGGTTTACCATCAACCGAAACAAATATTTTCTGGGCTAGTTTGCGGTTTTTCCCGCGAGATGGCGCTCGCCACAGCTCCGCCCCTCTTGATATTCGCTTTGGCCAATGAGTGCTGACGTTTTCTCTGCGCTACGTCTGTCATCTTTGTTTGCGGCTCTCCGCTTCGCTTTTGTCGTCCTTCTCGTTTCGTAGCTATATTTCTCGAAGTTCTTATTGCGCAGAGCAGCAAACAACGCGACGTGAGGACGTGTGTGATGGTGGCGTGACCCGTGACCTTCACTTTGTTTACCATAATAATTTAAAAGTAAAAAGTAAGTCCTTGCTGGCAGTCGAATTTCATTTCGAGCGTGCTGAGAGTATCTTTTGCGGGAACTGATGCTGTCGCTTCTCTTGTTTTTGTTGCTAATATTGTGTCTTTAAAAATCCTCAAAGCTCCTGTTATCATGATAACAACAACATCTTCGGGATCTTTTTTTGGTCCTCTTTTCTCAGTTGATTGGTGTTTCAACTTTTTCGGAAGCGGATGTACTTTACATTCATCGCATAAAAAGCCCTATTTTAGCCTCCCTCCAATGCATTTCTTGCTTCGCGTAACGTCTGGCTGGAAATTTCATGACATCCATGCCAGGGGATATCTGTGCTTGCTGTGGGCCCATGTCATGCGATCCCTCAGCGCCCCCTGTGAAAGACATAGAAGAGTGCGTTTCTGCAGCTGAAGTGCATGTCTGTGTCTGTCGACCGTGGATGGAATGGACGGAAACTGACCTCGATAGATTGCGATTGTCTGTCGCGTCTCGGTGTGGCATGGTGTCGTCTTCTCGTCATTTTTTGCTCGCCGCCCTCCTTCCCCTGCGCTTCCCTGCGTCCCTTTTCTTCCTTCACTTCAGCCTCGAGAGATGCAGTACATACATAACGTAGGTACACTACGTACGTATCCGCAGTGCGTGCGTACACCTTGTCTCGGCCCGCGTGCTGCGCTGTGCTGCGCTGTCCTCCGTCTGGCCCAGCCCCAGCCCTTTCGCCTCTTTCTATCCACAGAGTTCATCTGCGGTCACTAGGCCGAGTTCGACCTCTCTCCTCTCTGTCCTCTTTCGCAGGCCTCTTCCTTCCTCTTTTCCGTGCCACGCGGTGCCAGGCCAGCGCGAATGGATTTTCCTCCCTGCGCCTGCCTCCCCCTCTGTTCTGCGCGCGGTGCAGTGGTTGGCTTTGCGTTGCGTTGCGGTGTGTGTGTGTGATGAAGCAAGCAGGAACGAGAGAGAGAAGGAAGGGAAGGGGCGACGAGAGGTGGCGGGCGGCGTCCGTCCACTTCCACTGCTTGGCACGCCGCCTCCCTCCGTCCCTCGCTCTTTCCCTTCCCCCTCTTTTCTTGCTTCTGCCGCTTTGCGGCGAGCGGAGTAGAGGGTGTGTTGTCGTGTGTGTGAGCTGTTCGGTTGGTCTGCGCCTGCGTTGTTGTGCTTCGCTTCCCTTTCCCTGCGTTGGCTTGGTGGTGTTTTGCTCAGCGTATGTATGTACGTGCGCGTGTAGGCTGCGCTGCGCACCGTTGGCCATTGGTCATTTTATTCCTCTCTTGCACTGGCCTCTCGCTATCTCTCTCACATATTTCTGGCTTCTCGCCGTGTTCTACTATCGTGTCTAGACGTCCGAATTGATCTGTTTACGTCTGTCTGGCTCTCTGCTGGCCTCGCTCGACCTTCGCTTTCGTTTGAGATCGCAGTCCTCTTCTTCTGTCCTATATCCTATATCTATATGTGCTATTTTGTTGTCCTTCACCACTGGCTGTTGATTTTGAATTGGATATTGGACTCAGATGCCATGTTGATGGGGAATTTTGTTTACGGGATATGGCGGGCACTTGTTTGCTTGACCCTCTGTGTCCGTATTCAGTTGCTTTTTCTTACCACCCAGGTTGTGGTTTGCCGCTTGCTTGCTTGCTTGTTGTTGCCCATTTCATTTTCCTCTACTCAGCTATTTATTATCGGGTCGGGGTTACGGCTTTGCTTGGCTATTTTCTTCTCTTTTGTGCTTCCTCAATTTATCCATGTCGCGTCTAAATTTCTGGGTTTTTCTGGATGCGTGCGTACTACATGGTCGCTGAATGTATTTTGGCTCTCAAAGTGTGGTGTGACAAGCATTTTTAGGTAGGTATGTATTTCATGGATGTATGTACTGTATTGTGTGGCGTTATCCACAGTGGCTTTGAAGAGGGTGGACTTGACGGCGTTTTTGGGCGTCTTCTCTTCTGAGACAGATATTGATCTCTTAGCTGCAGGCGACAACATTCCAGTTTTTATTGGCCCTTTCTTGACTCTTTCTTGTGACTCCTCTTTTCCTTGTCTACCTGCATATGCATCCCTCCATTTTCCTTGTTAAGAGAGAATGACTCTTGCACTGCACGCACTATTTCTTGCTCTGAGTCACATTCATTTCATCAGCATTCACTCACAGGCTGCTCACTGGCTTTGAGTTGGAATTTGTTATATGACTCAAATTCGCGTATTCCTTCCTTCCCCCAATCTTGTGTGTGGTTCTGTGAGGATTTGTGATGTGTAAGCTGCTTTCCAGCTTATGTGGGGGTGGTTGTTACTTATTGCTCTATTGGAGTCCTCACCTCAGGCATAGGGGCTGATGACTCAACGGCCAGGCCATTGCAGTAGAAGACGAAATGGAGAATGCTTTGTCATCTTAGCTCGAAAACAAGGTCACGCGCTTTATGTTGTGACTGTTTGTTGACATATTTCTCGCATGTATGAGATGAACGCGTTGGTTTTTTTACCCGGTCAAGTGTTCCGTTTGCTTGCTTGCTGCGTGTGTTGACGCAGTGTTGCTATGCCGATCGATTATTGAGCGCGGAGTGAGTTGAAGCTGGATGGTGATTTACTTCGCTTTCCAAGCTGCTGCTTTATTCTGGTTTTTTTTGTGGCCGCAAGCTGACGTGTTCATTCGTTTGGTGCTGTAGGCATGGCACATGATTTTCAAAGGATGTGACGTGACTTGTGCTGGCTGATGGGTGAGAGTGGGCGTCGTCTTATTGACAAATATTATGAATCGAGATAATTAGTGAAAGCTGTGTTCTTGGTTGGTCGGTGGGATCGGATGTTGTGTCAGCTTGTTTTGTGAAGACACGCGTGCCCATTTTTTGGTAGTTTGGTACCACAAGTCTTTCTTCCACCGGTTTATGACGATCTGTTGATCGGAGACTCCGCTTGGACATAAAGACATCAACGGCAACGCCATTCGTACCATCTCCTCGACGACTCCAAGGGTAGAGGTTGGATGTGCCATCCATTCCATAGGCGGGCTAAGTAAGAGTTTATTTTGTTGGGGTGGTCCGTCCCGTGACATCTCCCCTCCTCCCTTAGTGGTAGCGGTCGTCGTCGTCGTCGTCTACCGTCCTTGAACTCTGTGGTGAGGCGAAATTCTTCGCTGTCTGACACTACTCGCTCTGGCTGAGGGAGGGAGGCAGTTGGTTGGTACGTCAGTCTGTCTGTCTACCTGTTGTTCTACGGATGGATGCGATAGAATACTACCCAACCCACTGCCACTACCTGGTCGAGTGTTCGTCGCCGTTCTTCGCCCCTCTCTCTCTCTCTGCAGTGTCCTTGTGCCGCGTCTGGACTGTTTGCGACTGGATTGTTTGCTTCCGTGATGCGAGCGTGGTTGCTTCGTGTATAATATAGGTCTGGCTGAGTGAGGATCCGTAGTTGCCCTCTCCTCCGTCTATCGCGGGTGGCCTTTCTGTGTGCAAGTCTTATACTGTAGACAGGATAATTTTCGGATAACCTATTCTGTGTGACCTAATCATTCGACCATGGAAAAGAGATCCCCAAAATGTCTCTGTATGCGATTGTAGCACAGTTTGAAGGATACGAGATGAATTCCGAAGTTTTTCTTTACTGTCTTTAAAAATCCCATCATTTTCCTGTCTACTGTAGACTGGAGTGTACGTTGCGCGTGTGTGTTTCCCTCGTTCTGCTCTCACTCAGTCGGTCCGCTGGCCTGGCGCTGCCATTCACCTGCGTTCTGCCGCGTGGCGTGTATGCGCGCGGCGGCGGCGACTGGTGCCGTGCGCTGCTGCGTGTCTCTCTCTCCTCCCCTTCCCATTGACGAGGCTGTTCAGTTCGCCCCTGCGCTTTCTCTTCGCCCCTCCCGCTCCGTTGGTTTCCTCATCCATACTCGCATGTAATATATAGCCCGCTGCTCAGCTTGTTATTACTGCTTGCTACTACGAATAACAGCATAAGCAATGCTGAAGTTTTCTCTGCTGGCCAAGAAGCGGAAAGCGGATGCGGAATGGATACTTCCACTGCAGTGGTCTGTTCTACTCTACAACGCGCCGCTCACTTCCGGTGTTGTTTTAGTTGCAGGAGAGGACAGAAGAGGTAGGTGGCGGGCAGAGGCGTTATTCTTCAATTATTCTGCCTGCTGGTGTTCCTGCTGGTCTGCTCTGCTTCTTTTTGCTGGGACATTTCTCTTTGAGAGCGGAAAGGGTAGGTGGTCTTTTCTACCTGACCTATTTTTGAGGGCGCTTCCGTTGTCATTCTTCGGATGCAAAGAGGTGCAACGACGTAGGTGGCAGTGGCATTGTTTGGCGGCGCTGACTCAACGACTTGCAATTCTAATTGCTTCTGCTGTTTTGATGTTTGCGCATGCGTGCGCGTAGTGGGCGAGGCATGTTTTAAGGGTGTTGTCATCATTTATACGTGAAGCTGGACCAGTGGCTGTTGTTTTGCTCGGTTCATCTACTTTTCTGGTGACCATCTGGCCTCGTTAAAATTTGCATTTGTTCTGATAGTCATAGCTCTTTGCTTTGTGCCTGTGCAATGCCCAAATTTGTGTTCAAATCGCTGTAAATAAGCCATTTGTTATAGTGAGAGGGAGGCGGAGACCTTTATTTCTTGACGTGAAGTTTGAAATGACAGAATTTGCTAGTCATTACGATTTTAGTTTTTTTATGCCATTGTTTGAAGAAGTTTTCAGCTTATTCGCTGCCCAACGGTCGCTACTCTGGACTACGAAGCTTGCAATGGGAAAGTATTTCTCCCCGGACTCTTTACATTATGGATTGTTTCATGACTGTTGCTGTAACATTTTTCAACAAATGCCTCCGCCTCTTATTTGGCAGAAACGGTGAACGTGTTTCGCTGCTTTTTACGGTCAACCCGTAGATCCGAACTTGTGTTCCATCTTAAGGGGTAACACAAGCTCGGGACTGGGGTAGATCGTGGGAACGCGGTCAGCCTTTCGTTGCACGTTTTGATGCATGCAGCGTCATCATTTTGTACGGCTGGATTCAGCAACAGAGTCAGCGACCTCCAGGTAAGACGTTGGAGCAGCTACACTGACTGTGTCGACGTAGGGTACAGTGGGGTTATTCCAGACTTTGGGAATTCAGACATCCTAAGGGCGGATGGATCTGGCGGTACTTTTCCATGGGGAGCTGTTTTGATTTACTTACATTTTGAATTTTGAAAGCACCTACTATATGTAAAGTTTCATTCTCTTGTAATCTAGCCCCATGTCCAGGAGCCGATTTTGTCTCTGTGATGCAGGGAACAAGAATGTGCGACACGAAATGTTGTGAACTACATACAGGGCACAATCGGCACCTGATCAATCTGTGTGCAGTTCAGTATACGAGTACGATACCGTCCAGAGTACATACGAAGCTGTACTGTACTGATCTCGATATCAATGAACTTGGCTGATGAGAAATGCTAGGTGTTTTACCAAACCCCACAGTACCCTTTGCTTTGTTTTGTGAAGCAGTTGAGAAGCCTGGTGATCGTTACAACGTTCACGTACTTATGTCTTTTGAATTGTGTCATGTGACGCTGTAAAAGAGCACAAGATTACGTCAGCTTGTTTGTTTACATTGAGGAGAGTTGAATGTTTGTGATGTAACAGATCGAAAGGGCGTTGTTAGATATGTATGACATCTAATATTGTGATGTTTTCAATTTCTGAATCTTGGTGTATACTCAAATTGGCAGTAGTGGATTATGACGTGTATACTATGTGCTATGTAAGTGTTGAATATAGGCATAGTACGTACATCACGTGCTATGCGAGTAATTGTACAACGTTGTGTACTACGTGCGAGTGAAGGGTGAGTATGTCGTATCGATCGGAACTTGTTTATCTTCTGAAGGTCTCGTGAATTCTGTCATTTGGGCTTCACGCCAACTGCTGTATTGCTAGCTGCTAATGTCTCTTTTTCTTCTCACTGCTGCTCTCTGTTTTGCTCGGGGGGGGGGGGGGGGGGGGGCCGCACAGCAGCTTTATGCAATGCTTATTATTGCTTGTGTGCTGTAGGCCAAACTGTTTTTGCTTGGTTAGTGATGGTCTTCTGCTAATTAGTCTTGCAATTATTATTTAGTTCCTGGACGACGCTACTTGATGTAGTTCATTCGCTTTTTTCTTTACTGCATTTTCTGTGAAAGTGTGCTTTTTAATGATGCTGTTGTCACGTGTTTCTGGACAGCAGAATGTTTTATTTCGTCTTCCTCTTCTTGGCAACGTTCGCACTTTTCTGTCGCATTGCTCTTCCCCCCAAACGATGAAGGCGATGTTTGTTTTGCCCTGGGTTCTGTTATTCAGCTCTGCAAAATTGGTCTATAATATGTTATGTACAAAAAGTTGGAACAAAAAAGGGACGACGACGAGCCATAAACATGGTGCAGAAATGACGACGAAACCAAAACGCATGCACAGCAGCAAGACGCACAGTTGCAGTTCTTTTCAGGGCTAAAGTCACTCAACCTGTACTTTGTGATATGTACTACCTGGATTCCGGTCGATGATGACGAAGCTTGAGCTTTTAGGAAGAAAAAGCCATGTACCAAAGATGGCGTTCGGTGGTTGTTTCAGCTGGCGGCAAGCAGCTTTATCTCAGCGAACACGTAAACAATGGTGCAGCCGTGCGTATAGAGTTTTGTATGTTGCCCGCTTGTCGGGCGCGTCGATGAATGTGAAGTGCGCAGAGGAGAGGAGAGAGAAGGGGTGCCAGGAGGGGCCAGGGACGGTGCCGGCCGGCCGATCAACCAACATCCATTTCGCCTTTCTGCTCCCGCTGCTCGGACATGTTAGCCGTCATTATTGCCGTCTACTACAGCGTACATACTGAAGCTGGGATGGGATCCATTTGATTCGCGTCAGTCGATGAGTCAGCGGGCAGCGGAGGGAGGGAGTGACCAAAGCTGGGAAGGGAAAGTGTACGGACACTTCATCCTCTGTTTATCGGTATATAACGTGCTATTATTGCAGTAGCATTCATTTCTGAAGAAAATGTATGCATTATCGTTGCTACAAACGCTGCCATTGATAGCATCAGCATGGGAGAGTAGAGACTACTGTGGCTTTTGTTTTTCCTATCCACGATACTGTCGCACATAGGGTACTGCGGGGTCAACTAGGCCACCTCAGCTCCTGTGAACTTGCTGCTTCAGTGAAATAAATGACGAACCAAAAATAGCTCATTTGAAAGAGGAGAGTTCAAGGAATCGATTGATATCACGTTTGTCTCAATCGGACCATTGGTCGCAGAGATATGCAGCCCTGAAGCTTAGGGGCCGGGTTTTCTCATGGCCGGGTTTACCCCACAGTACCCTGCTCATGGGATGGAATTCACGTGCAGAGCGAGGGTGAGGTTTGTCCTCCCTCGGCGTGGCTGCGGTTTTTCCCTCGAAAACGACGCCTGCAACTCTTCATCCGTTTGTTTCAGTAGCATTGAACGCAAGGCCGCCAGACGGCGGTGTAAACGTGCTTAGACGTATGTATGTATATACATAGAGACGTAGTACGTATACAGTACGTATAGCAACGTACGCGGGTGCTGTGTTCACGCCCCGGTGGTACGCGTACGTACGTACGTACGTACTCCGTACGTTTTAGTAGGGAAGCGAGTGAGAGAAGCGCAGCCAGGGAGGGGATAGAAGGAATAAAGCGAGGGAGGGAGACGGCGGCGGCTGTTTTTGCTGCCTACTCACCCACCCCCAGTCCCAGACGCCACCGCAGACAGATGCGAATCGATAAAAGTAGTCAGTCTAGCAGGGGACGTATCTAATCCACTGCAAGCAAAAGCTTATACTGGGGGTGAGGTGACGCGAACGTCAAAACAAGCCGGCAAACAAAGAGCACCAAACTTATTGCTTTTGAGTCTCTGAGCACAGTTATGGTTACGGTATTCGTGAAAAAGTAATTCAAAGGAACATAAATAAGTAGTAACAGAACAGGTGTAGTAACGAGTGCATTTGAACGGGCTCTTAAAAGCATGCAGTATGCATATGCAATAAGTCAGTGAGAGTCGACACGACACGCTCAATGGGAGTGACTACCAAACCTGTGATGAAGAAAGTCTTATCCGGCACTATTTTAGTGTTCAAGGATGCCGCAAGTCGTGAGTACTGGAAGAAGAAATGCATCCAATTCCAATGATGTGTGGACTGTGGAGAGAGATTTCGATTTCACCGACCATATCGCTGGGCTCCCTATGAGAGAGTGTCGCCTGAGGCCATCCACAACTTTTGTACACGCATAGGGCAAGCAGAAAGGCAAAGGATTTCCGGTAGCTCGACATTGCATAGGGTACCGTCGTTGAGTAAATTCCGGCCATGGAAAATCCGGCCACCTTATCAGGGCTGCATGCAGTATCTCAGCAAGCAATGGACCGATTGAGAGAAATATTATATCCAATCCATCGATTCCTTGAACTCTCCTCTTTCAAATGAGCTATTGTATTCATCAATTGCTGAAACAGCAAGTTCAAAGGAGCTTAGGTGGCCGGGTTTACCCCATGGCCGGGTATACGCCACAGTTCCCTACATACTTTGCCAGCGACGATATTTTTGCATAACACAGTAAGCTGAGCAAGTCTGTACGAACATCCACCCTCTGCGGTCGGTCACTCAGGGTAAGGCAAGGCGTACTAAAAACATAAAGCGACCACACCTATGGTCAGCACGATTGGAGAAATAGGCCAAGGCGATAGAGAACCTTTCCGGTGTAGCGGCCGACTATAATCTTGACAAAATGGATACCGTATGAACTGTATAGTGTATGATCACTGGCGCGGTACTACACTACGTCCATTCCAAAAGACCTTGCCGGCCATAGATGGTCCCTAAAACAAGCGAAGCCGCCTTGTAAGCTTTATATGCGCTATCGTAGTTCCTTTGCCCGCCTTATGGCACTCCTGTTCATGTTCATATCCATCAAAAGACCCATGCTGGTCTCTTTTGCCGCTCACCCTGTAAGGTGACTGGTGACAGTCCCATAAATAAAATGTTACCTAGTCGGTCTATCTCTCGCTGCGTCCACTGTTGTCGTTTTGCAACGAAACTGTTTGATGCAAGCTTCCTGGCCTAGTTGGCATTTGGTTGCTGCAAGTACAGTACATGCTGTATTTATTCTTTATGTACGTACGTGGTATACTTTATTGGTAGTATTTTGTAGGTATTCTTGTTCATGCGGGCACAGACCTACAGCAGGACTGTATGCGTAGTTGCGTTGCCAGATAGGCATTTGAACTGGGAGGGAGCAGCGTCGTCAATAGCTTCCCCTTCTCTCCTCCCTACGTTTCTTCCACCGTAAAATGACCGAAATTGCTAGGCTCTGAATCAGCCATAAATTCTCATCCTGTTCAGAAGCTGCCGTTCCTCTGTTCGGGGCCTTAAAAAACAAACGCACGCTCACGCATAATCAAGGGTGCTCGTACTGTACGTATGCCGAATAGAGGCTAAGCCTACATGTAGCAGCGTATGGTGATGTACACGCCATACGCCAATGCAACGTACACATACCGTAGTGATGAATGCGGTAGCCTAGAAAGGGCGGCACACATAAAAGACTAGGAGCCGGCTAGGGTGCAAAAAACATCTTTCTGAAAAATGCTGGCGTACTATGCTCGCAGGCAAATGTACAGTATGTATGTACTATGTATGCCATCACTATACATTTGTTTGGTATCACTATCGGCGCTGCTCTTTGCTTTCGATACCTTTTTCTTTGTGAAGCAACGAGAAAGGAATAGGAGGCATCATCGTATCAGTCACTAGTCAGTAGTAGCGAAGGGTTCCTATATTCCTAAATGTACACTACACATACGGATAGGGCGTCGATGTTCTACCCCTTTGTCATGACGCCTGCTTTGTGTTCGTAAGATAGAACCCCTAATAGTATACCTCTTCTTTTTTTTTCCCTTCCCTCTTTTCCTCTTCAATATTTATTTTTTTTTTTACGTATTCTTCGTATGTACTTTTGTATGCGTGGTGTTCGTCCTGCGTGTACGTCGTATCTCCGCACCCAAAAAATATACCACACGTACGTACAGTACAACAGTCGTACATACTCCATACTCCATAGTGGAAGCCGGCGCTCCACTCCAACCAAAGTCCAAAAAAACTGATCGAGCCAAGCCAAGCCAGTGGCCGTATCCAGTTTTGCGCCTCCGCCATCTCCGCCGCCGCATGTGTTCAGTTTTTTTGGGCTGCCTCATTATTCCTGTGCGCTGCGCACAAAAAAACACCTGCGATGGCGGCGGAGAACGCTGAACGCCACGCCGAAAGCCGACAACCAGCAGCAAAAAAGCGGCGGAGGCGCAGCTCAGCATCAACTTCGGAAACCAACACCCAACGCCAGCCTGGCCTGGGCTCCGTAGTCTTCGTATTGTCCCCCTGCGCTATAAGTTTTCTGGTTGCCAGTTGACCAACTATGGAACATTATTATGGTAGCTATTTAGCCTGCAAAATGGGCGACTTTGGATGCGTAGAATTTTTTTAATTGTGACGCCGAACTAAAATTATAATGGGTGAACGGTGAAGGTAGACTCTGCTCTCCTCTCTCCACTCAGCTTTGAAAACTCGGAATTTTTATTAGCACAAGGGGGCCAATACGTACTGTTGGTTTGAAATTAGTTTTGGGCCTTTCCTTCCACTATCGGCTGTACTCGTATCGTAATAGATGGCGGTGAAAAAGGTTTCAAATCTGCCGCCACCGCCGATCAACCGTGTTCCGTGTATAGATAGCTAGTTTAGGATCTGATAAGTATCATTGCATAGTTTGCGTCTTCCGCTTTAGTGCATTTATTTATTGCTGGTCACTCAACCGAACCGAGTGGCAATATCCTGCCGTTTTGAGAAAATGTAAGTTATGGCTTGCCACTGGTGCGCTACACACGTCAACTGCGAACAATTGTTCAAGTTTAGAATATCTCCGAGTTCTCTCTCACCGAACTCGCTCCGTTTCTCCAACGTGCTGTGAAGAGCCGACTTTCGTTCCGGTCCCCAAACCGAATTCACTTCGAACTTGCTAGGGCCAGTGATGCGAATAAGATACTGTAGTAGGCTTAGGCTATAAGGGAAGAGTATAATGTTATGCAGTAGGCCTATGTACCAAAAAAAGCTGAGCTGCGTTGGACTTCCGCAAACTCACGATGCCATCATGATTGGCTCGTATACATACGTACGTACATTACGAGCATAGAGCATATTACCGAAAATCACAGTATTATTATTTACGCACACTTGCCGTTGTCTATGGTTGGGTTGATAAGAAAGACTTGAGTAGAGTAATTTTTATGTTTTTTTAGAGCTCTGCTCCAATATTAGAAAATGCTGCATTAATTTTCACGCGGTAATTCACTACTGCCATGGACTGCAACACCTGGTGGATAATTGTCCGTGGCATAGAAGACATCTACAACGCAAACACATCGTACGCTACGACAAATGGTATGGCCTGCTGTTTTGGTGGAACTTCAGTTTGCCTTGTGGAAAGAGTGTGGACTGATAATTCCTTGTCAGTGGCAGGATGAGGTAGTAGGATTACTTGTTCAGAACTTCACCTGAGGAGGGAACAAATATATCCTGCTAGCTTACCTTGACGCTGACATTGTCACCACCGTCAAACCAAGTAGTAACTGATCCCAGTAACTTCTTCAACCTGCAATGCGCCGTCGTTACTCTTGCGGCATACATTTGACCCCTGGTCTTTACCACACATCTGATTTATGGGTAAGTTTGCATGTTCGTTGCACCCATCCATCCACTTGGGGTGGGTAAGCCACTAAATCTTGGTTCGATTATGTGTCGTGCAACCTCAGAATTTGCTTTATACTCATTTGTGTTGAGTTGATCTTAATTTATCGCTTCCCTCAAAACTCATGCATTATTGTGGCGAGAATAATACGCTTGACAGTATGTACCTATTCACAATGCCTCGAGAGTATCGCTTGGTGTGGGTCCCTGAGTCCCTTGCGTCATTGCTCATCAGACTACAGGAAAGATAAATCTTTTGCTTATGCATCAGCCCAGTCATATGGAAAGTTCACGCACATGGTTCCTTCTTGCCTCCTTTTTTGGGAGTGGGGGAGTATTGTATTTACCGGTGTATGGCCTGCCCCCATTGCCCTACAGGTATGAACCATACAGTACTCTACATACCATTATTGCAAGTTGGTAGGCTATCGATAGTACGTTTTTGTTTCTTTCCGTGTCTTCCCTTGCCTGAAAACAAAAATTTGACCAATACTACATCAGAGCTCTCGATTTTTGCAAGAAGAGCACTATGGCAGGGGGTATATATTGGTCAATACGGTCTATGTGTACATAGACATATACTATGGCCTCTCCATCTCCCAATACTTTTGCGTCGTGGTGACCCAAGAACGCTCGGTTACCAAAACACCATCACCTGGTTGATTAATGGGCTTGGTCACTGGAAACGTGCATCGTTCGGCCTTGATTTCTTGTTGTCTGATTTATCAATTTTTTTAGAAATTACCACGCTGTCGTCTTGAGCGGCGACATTCGGTCAAAGGAAGTTGCCCTTTTGGTGCGTAGATAGATAGATATACTCTGACACCGCGTGGTGAGAGCCACCGCCACCCACGTCTTGTTCAGTTGGAGTTTATGGCGCACTGAGATCCAGTCGCTTTTGCGTATCCTGGAGAAAGCTGCAGCTGCAATTTTTTTAATTTCCTTCGTTGTATGGACACTCATGTACCTACTGTACATAGAAAAGAGTGCAGCCGCGGTGTGCAGATGTTTGTTGTGCATGTACAGTGTGTGCATCGGTTTTTTTGGCACGCCGCCGAGAGCTGCACCGAATTACAGCTGTTTTCCGTTCGAGTTCGAGTCAGCCCACCTTCTGCTAAACTGTAGGGTACTATGGGGTAATCCCGGCCATGGGAAAATCCGGTCACCTAAGTTTCAGGGCTCAGCAACTAATGGACCGATGGACAAATATTATATCAATCGATTCCTTGAACTCTCCTTTTTTCACAGGAGCTATTTGGTTCATCATGTACTGAAACAGAAAAGTTCACAAGAGCTTAGTAGCCGGGTTTACCCCACAGTACCCTAAATGCCGCAGTATCTTCTTGTCCTTGATGCAACTGCGCTGTACGTAGGTACATACAGTAGGTATACTTTCATATCCTTTACATGCCACTGGTGCATGCGGTACATTATTGGCACATCTGTACTGTACGTATACGTACAGTACATAATGTTTGTACGGCGCCAACAGGGTTACACTTGCGCGTGCTAAGCGTCTGCTTGTAGCGGGTCTTTCTTTGCTCCTCATGTTATGTGACATGTGAGTGAAGTCTGAACATTATTGTTCAGACCAAGATTTTTACTTCATACCGTAATCTTGTGCAACATTCCTCCATTCATTCTCGTCCAATATATTCTTCTGCCTATTGATGAAGAACCGCAAAAGAACCGATAATTACATTATTATTGCATGCAGTGCATCTGCTTGATCGATCTCAAGAGACCCAGTTGGTGCGCTGCTTGTTTGCAAAGCTTTTTGAGCATGCATGAATGCATATGCGGTCGATATGGAAATGCAGCGAGCATGCATGGGAAAAGTACGTGTATATATTTCGTTATTGGTTTGCAGCCGCAGACTACGCGACTCTTTCCGCTGCCACTGCTTCTTTGTTGTCTCATTCAAAGTGCATCAGCAGCAAGTGTGCTTCTCTCTCTTTGCAGCGTTCTGTCTCATATTTCCATTAGTGGTAGAGGTGACAGTTGATGAAGTTGGCGCTTATTTTGTTCAAATGCACGTTAGATTAGATATGCAGATGTCGCGAGCGCGGACAACTTGTGTGCAGGCTATTGCGATTGTTGTCGGCGAGCTTAATTTAATTTTTCATCGCCGCGCATGCGCTGTTGCTTTTCTGTTATTCTTTAACGAAGATTGACGTTGCTAAGCTTCCTGTTTGCTGCGTGATGATTGCAGTCTTCCTTGATCGACCGTATGCTATCACCCGCCGCTTTGTCGCCAATCGCGATACAAAGCGAGACAATCTTTCCTATTCATGTACCTACTGTTGTACATACCCTTCATGGTACGATGTTTTTGAAGGTTACCACCCCAAAAAAAAAGACAGAAAAAAAAAGGAAAAAAACAAAACACAACATGGGGGTTATCCCGGGGGGCCGGGCGTGCCGGGGGGTCCTGGGGGCATGGGGGGGGAAACACAAAAATACGGTATTGCACTCCTCAGGTAACTTTTGCTTGCATCGCGAGTCCAAGTTGTTTTTTTCCGGCGTTTGCTTTGTGTCACAGTGTGTTAGCTGTGAAGGTCATTGTCATACAGTACGTTCCCAGCAATCGACATGAATGAAACTGAAACAATATGTTTTCTTTTTGCAGTAACAACCAGCTCTGATGTCTTGTTGTTTTGTTTGCCCGTTGCTTCCTCTCGTCTCGCTCATCCACCTCCTTTGAGACCCATTTCGCTTGCTCTTTCCTCTCCTTCAGGGGCACGTGTCCGGGTCTGCAGGACTGGGGATCTTGCTGGATATCTGCCACAGCCGACCGACTAGCTGGCTAGCTAGCACCTACTATCGCAATGGTTGACTGAATTATTCGTACTGAGGGGATGGGGCTGGATGTCAATGCAACGTATTTCTTCATCTTCTCTCCTGCTCCCGCTGCGTTCAGTGTTAGCCTGGCCTGGCTGCTTCTTCTAGCTGCTACTTGTTCAGACAGACGGCTGGTACGGACTAGCCCCTGCGTGCGTTGCCTATTACGTATTCCCCCGTCTCCCGTCATAGTAGTATCTATCTACGTACGTACGTACTCGCTGTCGCCGGCTATGTTACATGTACTACGTACGTAAGCTATTAGGTACTTCGTTTGCATATATGTACTTACGTACGCGCAGAACGTAGTGTACATAGTACGTACGTACGTAGACGGCTCGCTCTGCCTTCCTACTCACTCAGTATTGACTGTCTGGCGCGCCTTTAGGCGCTGCTTCTCCTATCTATGTATGCGCGTACGAGTAGTAGTAGTACGCACGTTGCACAGTCTGTCTTTGTGCTAAACTGCACTGTGGCGAGAGTTATGTAAGCAAGCGCAGAGAACAGACGAACCACTAACTCCACTCCACGCTATCCGCCGCCTTTTTCCCTCACCTCCCTGCTCTTCCGCCGTTTCACACGCTTTTCGAAGTCGGTTGCGCGCCATCGGCGTCTGCTTCTCGGTGGGTGACACACACACCCCCAGCCCCAGCTGGTCCTCTTAATCCGCCAGCAATTGTTCACTTTGCAACCTGTGCTATGTACTTTGTGCAACCTGTGCTGGCGCAATTTACTATTCAATCGATTACGAGAAGCGTTGTGATGAAATCGTACCGCTGCTCGCATGCATTTTTTGTGGAGTCGTATTTCCGATTGAGCTTGTGGTACGTAACGCCTGACCGAATTGCTGTCGGAATTTGGATTAATAACCGAACATCAAAAATATTCGAACGCTCCACGGCCTCCACATCGCCTTTTAGCAGGTTCCATTCCAGCTGGAAATCAGCGTTATGCGGCTGCCACTGTTCTGTAAAATATCTACTGTTGTTGCTGTCATTGTATCGTATGTATGAGTGAAATATCCTCCAACTGCAAAGGCTACTTTATTTATTCGTTTTCTTTTTGCTTCTTCATTTGTCTGACGAAGAGGTGCGACACCTGCCTTCTTTCTCCAGACGTCCAGACGCCGTACATGACAGTAGATTAGGAACGAACGCGACACGTGTTGTCACCAGGACAGACGCTACGTAAAAAAATAATTACCCGCACCGCGATTTGCTTTAGCTTCTTGCTTCGACTTGCTTTTATATACTGTATGTACGTATGAAGCGAACATCTCTCATTTCCCAGCATACGTTACGTATGTACACCATTCATGCACTACCACCAACCTCTACACGGTGTGACTGTGGCGGCAATATTGCGTCGGTCAATGTTTGTCTGATATGAAACGATACTATGTTCTAAGCTGTGTTGCCCAACCCCGAACCCCCACGTTCGTTGTGGGTGGCTGTTTTGAAACTCTGCTTTGTTTATTGAATGATCATTGCATGCTGGATGACGTTGCTGTGTTTTTTCTCTTTTATAGCGTGTTATAGTTCGCCATACCGTGAGCACTCACTCATTACTCTACGTGTTGTGGTGCTTCATTGGGTTAGCCAGTAACCACCACGCCTTTTGAGTAGACTGACTGTTGAAGGTATCAGTCACGTCATTCCGGTCTGAGCTGAGGTGCGCCCACCGACGCAGGGCTTTCGGTGATGATTTAGTTTTGGTATGCCCTGTGTTTGTGTAATTCGGTTTTTATTATTGCTTATTGCGTATATAATGCGTGGGTGTGTCGCGTCATATCGGAGTGGTTTGGTTACTGACTTCACTGCTGCTTATACGTACGTACATAACATAGATATGCGCATGTATACGTATAATAGTGCTTGCCGACGTTTCGTTCACATTTTGCTGCATTGCAGCTGTGTGTATTGTGTGGCTGGCTACTGTATCCTGTGTGGGTGTTCACCATTACTATGTTTGTACCTGTACGTAGGTACGACTTCGTCAGCTGTCCATTCTTCAATCTTTCTCAATTTTTAACAACATTTATCTCAGTCTCAGAATCGTCTGTTTGCGCCAATTTCTGTACGTGTACTGTAGCCACAAGCCAGCTCTGCATAGTGCATACTGCATACTGTTGTGCGCGAAAACCGTTCATTACTCCGTGATTTCTCGTTGATTGTATTGTACTTATGTACGTACGTACGTATACTGGCATTTTCAATGTTATCAATAATTCAGTGCTGCTGATGTCGATGTACTGTCCATGCACTCTGATGTACTGTATAGTACGAAGGTACATACGAGATTGGATTGTAATAGGTACAGTAGATACCTAACGCTTGAGTACTGAAATCGCTAGTTCTTCTGGAACTGGAAAATTTTCGAAAGAATAGCTTCGGTAGTCATCTGGATGGGTTTAGGTTACCAAATCATCGGATTCACATCAACTTCCCACTTTTCCCTCCAATGTAAATGAGATATGAGATGTGGTGTGTTTTCTGTTCCAGTTTTTCTCCAATGTGTCATGTCTTTTCCAGTTTTCAGCTCTAATGTACCTGAAATCACCTCGGCATTGCTCCAAGAGGCACCAAAGAAGAAGCTAGACCTGTTCCCTGAGACCCAAACTTGTGATTGTGATCGGTATCACAAGCTTGGGGTGTCAGGAGACTGGTTTCATTCTTGATGAATGACAAAGTCTGGAACATGAGCTGCATATTCAAGTGCGTACAGTGTCAGTCAAGCACATCCGGCAAATATGCAGTGCGTATGTATGTACAGGGTGTCTTTTTTCTCCTATACGATTTTGATCGCCAATTTCAATAGGTTGCCCTGCACCGATTTTGCTCAAATTTTGCCCACATATTCCCGAGCGTTTGCCATTTATTTTGTAAAAATTTCAAATTAAAATACTGCACTGGTGGTGAGAAATACAGCAGAGAACATAAAATCAAAATTTTTCAACATTTCCACCATAGTTTTCGACTACTGCTGCAATTCTTCCATCAAAATTGCGGAAAACATAGCAAAATGGCAATACTGTTGCAATTTTTCAAATGGTAAGCAGCTTTGTCGACCCTTTCCATCTAAGCACCCCCAGAAAGAATTCGGGAGTCATCAAATCTGGTGATTATGGCTCATCAGCTGATGATGCAGCACTGTTGAGAAATGAGACAATCTCCAACATAGATGGGCAGACGTGTCTGGAGGTGTCCAAAAAGACACCACTCCCAGGGGGCATGTCGTCATGTCGTAGCCCATTTTGCGGGCATGTCGTAAAATTTTTTGGGGTTGTCCATAGTGGGAACAAAATTTTTTGGAGATGTGTGCAGAAGAGAAACAATATTTTGGGGTGCATGCAGGAGGAAAAGAGCAAGAATTTTAGCAAGGTGAATGGGAGACCTCTCCCTCTGAATGGGAACCATGTGTAGTTGGGCATTGATGTGAATTGGAACCACATGTTGATGTAGGTTGATCATTGACAATGAGAACACAGTTACGCCAATGTGCCAAATAAAGAAAAAGAAACAGTTTTCATTTGCCAATGAGAGCAGAATGGATGTTGCTGCACTGAAATTGGCCAATGGAGGTTCTAACAATGGTGTTGCAGAGTTGGCAGTAAAGTAACGAGCCTTCTGCACTTCTACGCAATGTCTGCAACACCTACACGAGAAGCACATCACATGCAAGGTCAATGCTCTCTCAAACCAACACTGCTGCAACAGCTGGCTCATAATCTCAAAGGAGTGAGCACAGTGATGATGGCACACACAACCCTGAAGAAAAAGAATCGATGCCAAAAGACAATTGTGGTGCCACATTTGCACATTTGTCATCCAAAATTTGGCAAGACAAAATGGAAGAGATCATGAAGTTCATGCTGATCATGAAGAAGAGCAAGAAACCATTGAGAGTAAATGTGCTAAACAGTTACTTTCAGCCAGTTCTCTTTGTGAGGATATGATGAAAACACTGAGCAAGTTCATTGCTAGAAGTCTGACAAGCTCTGTGACCTCATATAATCATGCAAAGAATATTTGCACATCTCACCTTGGATTCTGCTGCACCTAGGTCATGTGCCATGTCCACCATACCCTTCCAGGAATCAGGATAACTTATCTCATTTTTCCTTCTTGTTTAGAACATGCTTAGAATAGGATGATCCATACCATGATCATGCAGCCATTGCAGCCTATGTATGTTTGCTTGGAGCATTAGCATTGGTGTTGCTTGAATGTGTCATGTATTAAGTTTTGATTTGATTTGATGTTTTGAGGCCTGGCATACTGATGTTGATGGGGATACTGCTGGGTAATTCGTCAGATGTGGATTCTTCAGTAAAGTGCTCCCGGCTGCATTTTGCGTCAGGCATATGTCATGCAGTTTCTTGTTTTTTGTAATTCCTACCTTGTGGTAACAGTAAACTTTATTCATTCATTATAAAGTTTTTTTAGTGTACCAACTTTTTGGAGACCACTTTAAATAGAGGTTTTAAAGGTACATCTAAAAAATTTTCCGACTGGGGGCTACCCGCCCCCAGACCCCCGGTTTGGATCGCCTACGGCGAGCCGGTCATGTCGTACCATATCGTACCTCACCTCAACCCTAGGACACCGAGCTCCAAAGGTCTGCCCATCTATGATCTCCAAGCAATGCCACCAACCCTGTCAATGTTTTTTGGCTGTTTAGGACTTAGTTTCAACAGATGGAACCTATTTTGCTCTAGGAAAGAGCCGTTGGGCTCCAAGAAGAGGCTTTCAATAAAAAAGTGAAACAGTAAAAATTTGGCACTTGGCAGTAAAAAGTGGGTTAAAAAATCTCGAAATTGCAATTATGAAAGGAAGGGGATAATTCTCACTACCAGTGCAGCGTTTTAATTCTAAATTTTTACAAAGTAAATGGCAAACACTCGGGAATATGTGGACAAAATTTGAGCAAAATCGGTACAGGGTAACCTGTTGAAATTGGCAATTAAAATCGATAGGAGAAAAAAGACACCATGTACCATGCGCCCTAGTGTGTGTGTGTGTGTGTGTGTGTGTGTGTGTACTGTGTATTGTTGTAGTCATTTGTGCTTTCACATCGAGCGAGGTACAGGGTGTCTCACGTAGATCTCCCTAACGATCCAACCTTATTACTTCCGTGTTATAGTAGATATCAAGCTGAAATGTTATCCCCAGAAACCAAAGAATGTGCCAAATTTTGTGGCAAATTTGAGCCAGATAGGCCTTCAGCGAATGAAATTACAGGGCGTTGAAATGTTGGACCCTATTTTGAAAATAAAAGTGGAAAGTGGAGCTAAAAATAGTCAAAAGGCAACAACGAAATGCGCGTCAAATGCAGAAGCAAAATACATACAGCACAAAATTTATTTTCAAAAAGCACAGGAAAGTCGACAAAAGCCAAATACTTCACGAATAGTTCTAGTACCATATTTTTGGGTGTATAGCCCTGGGGCTATACAAAAATCGAGAGGTCTGATGGGGGGTTATACACTGGGGGGGGGGGGATATACATGGGACAAAATTTATGTTTTCGAGAGGTGTGTAGAGGCATGTTTTTGAGGTCAAAAGTACGTGTTTTAGGGCATAATCGCGGTCAAAACAGGGTTATTCTAGTATAAGACATGCTCAGCTAAGCTAATAGGCATGGTAACATGGTGTAGGAGTAGCCATAGCTAGCTTATGACCAGCTTACATAGGTAGGTTAGGTACCTTCCTGTACATGGGGGGTTATACACCAGGGGGGATATACATAGGACAAAATGTATGTTTTGCCAATGGGGGGTTATACACTGGGGGGGGATATACTCAGGGGGATATACACCCAAAAATACGATAGTCCACGAAATGGAAGTACGTGGAAAATCTAGCTAGATCTAGCTAGATGGACCTGGGAGCGGTTTACCGGGGAAGGCTTCTGCAGTTGTGCAGGCAACATTTCAGCCCTGTAGTCCTTCTACTAAGAAAATTATCACAGCTCAAACTTTTGGACCCAAAAATTTTACGTGATAAACCCGGGTTAAGGCCGAAGTTAGCACTCCACGGATGATTTTTTCAATTTTCATCACAATGGCGTAGTAGATTTGGTTCTGCCGCGTCTTGCATGGGATATTGAACAGGATTTTAAAATGCGATGTCAGGTAGTATTGAGAATTGCGTGGACAGGGGGGTAATTTTCAGTTTTCTGCTGATGACGTGAGCTGATAGCCCAACTGATTTTACATATTTTACAAAAAGACCGGGTCGTAAATTCGCACCCAGTCCTGAGATATAAGGCCTCAAATTTGACCACAATTTGACCTTAATTTTTCACTTTTTCACCCTAAAATGAGGGTAAATAGCCCCACAGTGGGGCTTTGGGGCTATAAATTTGCACACACATAGACCCTATGGGGATACATGTTCAGACAAATTTTGAGCCCTCTAGCCCTCTTGGTTCAGGAGTTAAAGCTGTTTTTGCTGAAAATCCGAAAATTGGAATTTTCCATAATTTTCAAAATTTTGAGAGAGTTAGTCCATGTGCCCGCTGTTTTATTTCTGAATCTTAAAGAAAGTCACCTATTGGAAATTTTCACAGCAAGGCCTCGAAGAGTGGCGAGTAAGGGTTTTAAGAGTGTGCGTTTTCCCCATTTTTCAAGCTAACTCAACAATATCACGTGTGGGCGGGGAGATTCCACATTACACGTACATACACTACACATGAGGGGATATAGACGGGGGATTCGGGGCAAATGACACTGGTAGGGGGACACTATGGCTAATCTGACTCCATTACAGAAGGCGCACTCCCCATACACTATGTACATGCAATTACTCTACGATAAAACCCAAGACAGCAACGCACACCGCAGGAGATACGAAAGGTTTACTCAAGGGACGACGAGCCGGCAAGTCGGAAAGATGAAACACTACCCAACCAACACACTACACACTCCACCCACGCACACAGCACACACGCGACGATGTCGAAAAGTGGCATGACACAACCTACGAACTCTATGCAAATTCACATATCGTAATAAATAGGGGTGCTAGACTCTAAATACTAGTATATAGTACGACGTACGTAAATCGCCACGCGACATCTCCTCCCCCCTTGGGGAAAACAAAAATGTAAGAAGTACACAGTAAAGTAAATACGTAAAGTACAATAACCACAGGGAATTACATGACCTGGGCCGTCCGGCCTACATGGGAAAAAAATACAATAAAATGAAAATAAATAAAAACAACTAGTAAATAATATAGCACAAATATCTTTGATTAGGTATGGCAGAATAAATAAGATGATAAATAAAACCAATAAGAATACCATGTAATAAATAACAATACAAAATACAAGCACAAAATAATATTGATTGGGTTACGGTAGGAAAATAAATAATGATAAATAAGAATACAAAAAGATTTAGTGGAACACAAGTATTAAAATAATCTTGATTGAGTTACGGTAAGGAAAATAAATAATAAATACGATACGTAGGTACACACAATAAAATTATCGTTTATGAAGTCAGAAACTAATCTTCGCCGGGACATCCGTAGATAGACAGGGGTAGAAAAGGAAGAAGAAGGTGCCGCCATCCGCCAGCTCACCGCCAAGACCGCTAACCGCGCGCCACCGACCAACAGCGGAACAAAACGCCAACCACCAGCGGAGAGGGCAACGGCCGGAAACACCGCCAAGGCTGGAAGGCAAAGGCTTCGAAACGCCATCGAACCACCACCGGACGCTGAACGCAAGAAAGGCCACCAGGCAGGCTGAACCAGGGATACGCTACCAAAAACTCGAAAGAAAGAGGGCCATGGCACGAACTGGAAAAGAGAAAAGCAATTAGACACGTACACACAGCGCAATACCGAGAATAAATAAATATATTGAATGCATTCGAAATTTTGTGAAAAGAAAATAAATAAATTTTAGTGGCATATTACTTTTACTCACTTTTGAAAAAAAAATATGTCAGAAAATTGGAAAAAATTTACTCGTTTTTGAAAAATATGCCAGAAAAGTTTGGCGTTTGAGGCAAAAAAGTGACCAAAATCAAAAACTCGAAAAATCCGAATGGCACAAAAATGCCACGTGCACGAAGAAAAGAACGATTAAAAACCGAAAATCCAACAGCGCGAAAAAGCAAAAAATCACAAAAAAACGGAGAAAATGGCAAATTGGGGAAATATGGACGCGTCAGAAAAAGCACACACACGACACACACAATTGATTGGATTCACAGGCACAAGAAAACAAGGACACACATACAGTTGATTGGAAGGGCACACACATACACACACCGTATACGTACGTACTTACGTACGAAAGGGAGTGCACCCAACACAAGAGTATCATCGGCAAGCTCTGGCAGCCAACCCACCGACACGTACACTTTCAGGGACAAAGAATACCAAAGGTTTGGGGTCACCCTTTGAAACTCTGCTACTGGCAAGCAGCTGGGGAACACACACACATACACGTCGCTTATGAGGGAAGCTAATGCCGGCGAAAAATTCTACAGTACATAAAGCTACATGGCGCTTGCCCGCTGCTTCGCTGCAGAGTCGGCTTTTCCGCCTAGGAGTCAAAGCAGCCAGCTAGGCGAAGCTAACCAAGGAAAAGCAAGAACATCCTCCGCGACACCCGAGGCTGAAATGCCACACCTTTAGGGACACAGGTTACTGTAGCAGGGGGAATCTCAGGGCAAACGCAGGACGCTCGCAGGGTAGGAAACTCATAGCGCCGCCTGGGGAAAGGGTCAATACCAGCAGAGGTGCTACTCATCCACAAGGGCGAGTTTCGATTCAAAGCCGGCGCGAAGGGATTTACGGCAAGGTCTGGGTCTGCAGTTCCCAAGTGCCCCACATCACGCCTAGCCCGGACACAACCACCGATACCAACAGATGTCGGCTAAATACTACGCACCTACTACGAGAGGGAAGGTTGCACGCAGGGAAGGAAGTGGGACACATACATACAGTACTTACACACATACGTAGGGTTGAGGTCAAGGCACGCACGCATGCAGCACGCTCAAGCGGCTAATGAGGTTCGCGGTCACTTCGTTGCGGTTTTTTTCGTTGCGGACATTTCGTTGCGGACCTTTCGTTGCCGCGGTCACTTCGTTGCGAGACTCTCGTTGCCGCCCCCTCCTTCTTCTTGCGGACATTTCGTTGCGGCCGTCCTCTGGTCATTTGGTTGCGAGAACTTTCGTAGCTGGTCATTTCGTTGCGAGATTTACCTAAGCTTAAGCCTAAGCCTAAGCCTGCAACGAAAAGAACGGCAACGAAAGCACCCGAAAAGAAAAGACCAGAGGAGGGCCGCAACGAAAACCCCCCAAAAAAAAAACCCCAAAGAAAGCAACCCCAAAAAAAACCCCGAAAAGAAGCGAACCCCCCCGCCACGAAGACACCGCCAACCAGGCACCCGCCCCCCAGCCCCCCCCCCCCGCTAATGCACATCAGAGCTTCGAGCATACCCCGACGAACCCACATTTGATGTGGTAGACAGGTACACTATCCCAGATAAGACGGAAGTTTGACTTCGATGGGTGGGGAAGCATCGTCCTATGTAGCAAGGCTGTGAAAACGCATACGCTCACATACTGCACATACCAAGATTAGTTTAGAACTTTTGTTGCTTTTTGCAAACTTTAGAATTGAACAGTTTTAAAATAATAGTACGTAGTTGCAATATTGCAAACTTTATTTATGAATACACAGTAAAATAAGCTGCCTTTCGGGTGCGAAGCCATGGAAAGGACAGAATTTACATAATAAATTTGACACAAATAAATATTAAAATGAGCGTACGTACTGTAGAATAACCTTGCTACTTGCTACAGGTTCGATGCCATGGGATAAATGGAAAATAGGACACGGGGAAAATATGGACGAGCGTTTGGAACACTGCAGTTTACGAACACCAATAATAACGCTCGAAAATACACGGGGAACGCAATATTTTCTTGCTTACGTAACCAGGCGGGAGGTGAGAAAGGAAAGAAACCAGGGTTGATGGTGCAGGGAATAGGAATAAAGTCCACTAGAGAACCACACTGGTTGATCAGGCCAATGGATAACTCTGGGATGTAAAAGCTTGAAAGCCAAAAGCTGCAAAACACTCACACATCATTGACACCACACGTACAAAATTGAGCAGAAAGAAATCCCGGAAATATGCGCGATAAATGGGTAGGAAAAGAATGGGCTTACGCGTACAAGGAAATATTTACGACCACAGATGGTCAATACGAACGAAAGGGGCCGGAAGGGAGTTGGGAAAGGGACGAAGGGATACGGTACATAAAGAGGTGATGGGAAGGTTAGGACAGGGAGGGAAGGTGATAAGGGATGGTGGGGACAGTGAGGGAAGGCGACCCAGACAGGGGAAACAAAGGGATCACGTCCGGGTCACCAAAATGTGGGCGGGGAGATTCCACATTACACGTACATACACTACACATGAGGGGATATAGACGGGGGATTCGGGGCAAATGGCACTGGTAGGGGGACACTATGGCTAATCTGACTCCATTACAGAAGGCGCACTCCCCATACACTATGTACATGCAATTACTCTACGATAAAACCCAAGACAGCAACGCACACCGCAGGAGATACGAAAGGTTTACTCAAGGGACGACGAGCCGGCAAGTCGGAAAGATGAAACACTACCCAACCAACACACTACACACTCCACCCACGCACACAGCACACACGCGACGATGTCGAAAAGTGGCATGACACAACCTACGAACTCTATGCAAATTCACATATCGTAATAAATAGGGGTGCTAGACTCTAAATACTAGTATATAGTACGACGTACGTAAATCGCCACGCGACATCACGGATACTCTCTCCTCAAAAGTAGCCTATCTTATGTAAAATTTGATGAAGATTTAGAAAAAAAATATTTTTGCCCCCAAAAAAGTTAACCCTACCCCAAAAATGTTCAAAAATTGTCAATCAATTATATCTTTTGTAAGATTATATGCTAGGGGTTAACTTTTTTGGGGGCAAAAATACTTTTTTCTAAATCTTCATCAAATTTTACATAAGATAGGTTACTTTTGAGGAGAGAGTATCCGTGATATTGTTGAGTTAGCTTGAAAAATGGGGAAAACACACACTCTTAAAACCCTTACTCGCCACTCTTCGAGGCCTTGCTGTGAAAATTTCCCATAGGTGACTTTCTTTTCAAATGTAGCCTATCTTCTTGTAGCAAATTTTCTGCTCTACAAGATTCAGAAATAAAACAGCGGGCACACGGACTAACTCTCTCAAAATTTTGAAAATTATGAAAAAATTGCAATTTTCGGATTTTCAGCAAAAACAGCTTTAACTCCTGAACCAAGAGGGCTAGAGGGCTCAAAATTTGTCTGAACATGTACCCCCATAGGGTCTATGTGTGTGCAAATTTATAGCCCCAAAGCCCCACTGTGGGGCTATTTACCCTCATTTTAGGGTGAAAAGTGAAAAATTAAGGTCAAATTGTGGTCAACTTTGAGGCCTTTTATCTCAGGACTGGGTGCGAATTTTCGACCCGGTCTTTTTGTAAAATACGTAAAATCAGTTGGGCTATCAGCTCACGTCATCAGCAGAAAACTGAAAATTACCCCCCTGTCCGCGGTCTACTGTACAGCAATACTGAATCCTTCCAGACATCGCGTTTTAAAACGTATTAGCATTTGGATGGTAGAATATGCTCTTTATTTTGGTACAATATTAGGCAAATCCCCTATTTCTGAGGTCAGCCTTTCTGAGCTGTTTTGAGCTGCTTCCTAAAAAGTTGAAATTTTGCACACATTAACGTTGAAGCCTTGGCTACTTATTGCAAAAGACCGCATTTGAAAATAACACCCCATTGTGGAGATAGAGACACAAACATCCGGAGAGTATATTATGAAACACCCTGTATTTCAAAATGTTGAAAGACGTGCTCGCAAATTTGCAAGCTCGTAATTTTATCCCTACTTGACACAGCTGGCTCAAATTTTGCCACAAAATTTGGCACATTCTTGGGTTTCTGGGGACAAAATTTCAGCTTGATATCTTGTAATGCGGAAGTTATAGTGCTGGATCATTAGGGAGATCTACTTGAGGCACCCAGTATAAAAAATTTATTGATGTTATTTGATTTTGTCCCCAGTGTACATATACCTCCCCCCCCCCCCCCCCCCCCCATTGGACCTCTCAATCTTTACCCAAAAATACGGTAGCCTACCTCAATTTGCGTTGTTGTTTGTTACGTTGTATCATACGTGTAAAAAGACGCGCACAAGAGCTTTCAGGCGTTTCCCAGCGTTCCCATTGGCACATACAGCTCCAGATATTGTGATGATGGCGCCATGCAAAGGCAAAGGGCACGAACGAAGTCAGGACTATCAACTCGTACTATTCTGGTGGACTCGCGTGGTATTTGGCTCTGATTTCTACACCGACTCAGAATCGATCGACCGAGAAATTGATACTTTTTATCAGGCACATTTTCGTTCTGACCACAATAAACGACTTTCGGTGGTTTACAGATTATTACGTTTTACAGATTATTTGACTCGAAAAGTATCGCCATAACAACAACGACCACCAGCAAGATGTGGAAAAGGTACAACGTACAGTACGTACACAAATATTACAGTACCGTTACCAGTCCTGTACGGTACTGTACTGCAGGTAGGTAGACACAATATACGTACGTAGTAAAAGAATAAAATAAGACTGGTGACAAAAAATATCTCGTTATCATTTCACTCCATCGGAGTTCCAGTCCAGGTGACAGTAAACAAAATACACAAAGAATGATTGACTAGCTTCATCCCAACGTAGACAGTGCACTATATTATCCCACCTTGTAAAGTATCCGACGCTTCATTTTCGTTGTTGCAAGGCATTCGATAACCTGAATAGACATAAAAGAAATACAAACGGACCAAGGCCAAACGAAACAGATATGTTGGTTGAAATAAGGAAAAGTGTCAAAAAGTGCTCTTCACAACGTACAAAACGACACTTTTTCTGGCGTTCCGGCAAAGGTGTCGGCAAAATTTACACTTGAGGACGAGGAAAATGACACCTGTATAGTAAATGATACCTCACGCCGTTCTTATTTCAACCAATCTTACAGCCACACAATTACACATTTCCGTTTTGCCAAACCGGCTAGTACTCGTAGGCCAAAAAGTACGGAGGGGTAAAAATACCAGTCCATGGCTTCGTCCAGTCCGTCTCCTTTGAGGGCGGAGGTTTTGAAGATTTGGAATGTCCGACTGCGCAGCGCGTCTAAGCCCAGCGCCCTGTGCACTTCGGTCACTGAAAGGCACCCGGCGATATCCTGCTTGTTCGCCAACACCACCAACACTGCATTCTTTAGCTCCTCTTCCTACAAACAAAATTACTGCACAGTCAAGAATTCAGTACGTAACCGTACATGAATGGGACTAAGGGGGAAAGACCGTCAACGAAACCGCCGACTACAAATCGAATCACTGCTGACTTTTACTGACCTCGAGCATTGAAACAAGTTCCTGCTTTGAGATGCCTATCCTGTCTTTGTCCGCTGAGTCAACAACGTAAATAATTGCATCTGTATTCGAGTAATAACATCGCCAGTATGGCCTAGAACAGACAGGCATAAAAGCTAAAAAAAGTAACAATTAATTTCATACAAACATTGCAACTTGCTCAAACGACATGGTTTGTTTGCTACAAGCCAGAAATTCCACAACAACGGCCTAAGCTTGCGGCACCTCGGCTGTTCTGTATACGATGCACCACACCGCCTGCGCTCATGTACTCTGGAGATGGAGATGCTCCAGGTCCAGTCTTCTCAACCACGTACGCAACCAGAAACAACATACATACGTACATACATATGTTTACAGCAGGAATAATTATCCGAGTACATGACTTCCATAGGGCCGGCGGTGCAGCGCGCTGACTGCGGCACTTAACTCCTCCCGGGATTCAAGGTCTCTGTGGTCATCTGGTTGCTCAACCGACGCCAACCGATGTATGGAGGAGTTGCGCAACCGACGCCAACCAACATATGAGAGTTGCGCAACCGACAACAAGCATATAAAAATTGCGTAACCATGGCAACGGTTCGCACCGGTTGCGCAACTCACATAAGTTGGTTGGCGTCGGTTGCACAACCAATTGACCACAGAGACTTTGAATCCCAGGAGCAGTTAATGCACGTCACCTAATGCTGGTTTGGCCACCGAGATCCCAAACTTGAAATTTCAGATTCTTGTACTGCACTTGCTCTACGTTGAAACCAATAGCTGCAACGATGAACCACACAAATAGGCTATCGACAGCACATAGAAAAAGCAGAAGGAAAGCGAACGAACGACAGAACCGGTTCAAGACTCGTTCACATTGAACGCCGACGACTGTTGATCGAAACATCATACTCACCAGTTCATCCAAGAACGACTTATCTTGTACGACGTCCGGATTCCTTCACGCCAAATCGGTGGTCGGCGTCCATTGTGAAGGCGGATTTACTGTTAACCCCCTCCGTAACCTCCAGGTGGTTGCGTAGCCGCAATATCCATCCCTTGCGGTCACCACGGCGGCGGGGTGGCTGGCCAGGACACGGTGGCTATAGCCGTAGCCGAGGTGGCCGCAAGGGTGAATGCGGCCAGCTGAGATAATGGAGGGGTTAACCAGCTAGCTCCGTAATTTGTTCGCCCGCGGGCAGTCGCCGGCAATGGGGTTAAACTGGGGTTCAATGGTTAAACTTACTTGGTATTGTTGTGACAACTTCGCCGACTTGCAATCGGTAAAGAATGGTGGTTTTGCCGGCGCCATCCAATCCCAGAATTAAGATTCGCATCTCGCGATGACCGAACAAACTCTTGAAGTAGCTCATCAAACCACCTGCAAGCAAGCAAACACAAAACCCAATATCATTATATGACCATCTTTTCGTGCAAACGGAAAGGGACAAAACATCAAACAGAATCCTTTACCCATCGTGCAAGCAAATCCTGATCGAGGCCCAGCTGCGATATTCGAAAAGAAACTGCAAAAAATGCTCTTCTACTCTTTAGACGGCGGGCACCAACTTGTCGGTACAATTCACTGCATCATGGTTCGTGGCACGGAGGTATTGCAAATCACATCCAGTGTTGCCAGATGCCCAGAGTTCCATAGTGCTAACGGGTGGGAGTTTAGTACCAGATCGGTACCGGAGCTAAAAATTTGCTGACCGGGGGGGGGGGGGGGGGGGGGGGGAATCATGAAACCTGATAGAAATAGAAGCACAAATAAATCAAGCAAAAATCAAAAATACTGCAAAATAGAAGCTGGTTGGCTGCATAGATATCATAAAATATCAGGAAAAGTAGGACTGACACTCGCCGAAGGCGAGAAATATTTCCAATGTCTCCGTCTGAAAATGATGGAAACGTACTCAGAAAATTTTATGCTTTATGCATTCTCTCTCGGTACTCAAAATTCAGCGCGGTCCATGCACTTTCACGCAAGATTACACGCAGTTTCGAACTCTCATACGCGTTTTTATGCGAGTTTTTACAACAAATTGTTGCGCCAGGAAAAAAATTTTTCCTCTACGCCCACCCTCCAAATAGTGCCAGAATAGTACCAGAAGTACCAGAACAAATTTTGGGTGCTAGATGGGGATCCAATAGTTCCAGGGTTAGCACTATAGTACCAGACCTGGCAACACTGATCACATCACGGGCTGGTATTGGTAAGTAGAACTAGAACGTGGCCGATCAAGATAAACCATTGTCATTTCTGATACTGCCTGCAATGCAATGCCATTACGATACAAACGCCCTCTTGCGGTATAAAAATGAGATCAACATCCCATATTGCAAAAAGCAGCAAAAACGGACGAAACGAATCTTTTATTTTCAGTCTGAAAGCTTTTGTGCACGTAATAAAGTACCGAGTATGGAATGCAAGAAAAAACCAACTATTTGTAACATCAGGAATAAATTATTCATAAAAAGCTCACAGTCAATGCAACAATCACGCATAAAGCAAACGAAGCACATGCGAATCATTATGAAATTTTGATCAGATAATTCGGATTGCAAGAAGAATATTCGCAGGCCTGTAATAATATAATACTGTCCAAGTGAAATCAGGAGCATAAAATAGAGAAGAGATCACTGATCACTTACATCGTAAAAGAACTGTGGTATACAGTACTACTATGCTATGCACTGCATGCTATGCTATGGCATACAATGCCATCCAAGTATCATCAATTCAGTACAATCGTCGGCAATTGCGATTAGCAAACAAAACTTACAAAAATCTGGACAGAACTGGAACAAATGAAGCACCAAAAACGGTTCAAAAGGAGTCAATAGAACACTACTGGTCTACAATAACATCCGTATAACATGTTGCAGGGGGGTAGGTACGTACAGGTGGTACTTGAGGCGCATTTGCGCCCGTTTTCTTTTTGCGCCTCAAACTTTGGCTGCCAGAGGCGCAAAATTACTTGTCATGTACTGTAGATATAAAGATATGCCAGCAGTCTCTGGCAACCAGGCAAAAATGTGGTCTTTTGCGCCTCAAGTTTATGTTGGCTACCTACCCCCCTGGTTGGGATTTATAAAATCTGGTATTCAAGGATTGACTTGACCGAACCACTATGTACGTACGTTGGCTATGTATGTACACTGTACGTACAGTATAACAAAAACATACCGCGTCAGAGGGAATGCTGTTTCATTTCTTCAGCTTGATATGCTCGGTTGTGCAAAATTCTCACAATGCACCTACATACGATGCCACCTATTAGTATCACATGGGATAGGTACGTACACCAGCGTACCAGACTCAGAGGAAGAATGTACCTACATACATACAATATGCATACGTACCCAATTGTAGTACACAACGCGCATTACCTTCAATGCCACGCCACCTCCCCTAACGAATGATGTAAATGAAAGCAGAATGCACTCTCGAATGCTTGCGCTCAATTACATTGAGCCGCATTATGAAACCAGCGCTCAATCAAGCTGGATAACTTCCGAAAACTCCTGCCACAGTACCTCTACCTAATTCTGTGTACCTATGAACGCAGTTTCCGTGCATACTATCAACTTTAAGCATTAGCCGCACCGTTAACTGTTACGTTCTGGCGGAGGGTGGCGAAACTAGCTGGCGTGGTTGTTTGCAGTGGAACCAGGAGTTGGTGTCGCTTGCTGTACTTCTTGCTGAGGGCCTTCACGAACTCGCCCTTGAGGATCTTGAGACAGCGGCGGTAGCGCGGACTGGCGCGGAACTTGAGGATCTCCACGCTGGGACTGTGCGGCAGGTGGAGATGGAAGGCGGAGGGGAGGACGACGAAGTCGAAGCCCAGCGCGTCCAACTCCATCACCCACGAGCTCTTGTTCCAGCCGAAGCCGAGGAAGCGCGCGTCGAAAGCCGGCGCACCCCCCACCCACAGCACCAGGTACGGCTCGAAGTCCGGTCGCCAGCCCACCTGAACCACACCATCAACCAACCACCAATCCATAATGTAGGAGCGCTGCCGCACGACTGTTGCCGCGTTCACCAGACGTCCGTTCCCACGTCAACCGTATTAGCCTCTCTCGATAACAGAGTGCGTGTTTCTCAACCTGCACGTGGCTAAGGTGCAGCATTTATCACACTCACGCGCACACACCTGTGGTAATTTTTTTGCAAAATCTACACAACACTTGCAAGACAAAAGATAGAAAATTTGCAAGTTTTGTGTACATTTTGTAAAAAAATTTACTACAGGTGTGTGCGCATGCGTGTGATAAATGCTGCACCTTAGCCAGGTGCAGGTTGAGAAACACGCACTGTTATCGAGAGAGGCTAATACGGGTTGACGGACGGACGTAAGGATTTACGGACGTCTGGTGAACGCGGCATGCCTGTCCGTCTGTCTTTGTGCATGCAGAACATGATAGGACGGGATATGCAGTCGGATACCAAAGCTTTTCGCACACACAGTGGTAGGTTTACCAGGATAGGTTGAGAACGGCGTCAGCATTGGCGTTTGTACAACACTACACATACTGTACGTCTACGTACATTAGGTATATACCGAGTAAGGTGCAGTGGCTGTTCTCCACTTGTCGTAGTCAGTGGCTACGTGTCCTTTGGCCCAAACGTCCTGACGAAAGACGAAGAGTTGACCTGAAGAGGTACATTGTCACACCATCGGAAATACGGGGAACTGTAACTGTGAGGTGAGCCCGGCCATGGGATAAATCCAGCCACCTACTGCTGCAGTCCTTTCTTTCTACGTGGATGGCCGGATTTACCCCACCAATAAAACCGTCCAGGTTTTCCCTTGAAACCTTTATTATCCGCAGTCCGCATATTTTTTTTTTAATACAACAACATCCTGCCGGTAATCTCTATACATTTTTCAATTCCTGCCAATGAAAACGCGAATGCCACTCACCCGTATCAAGCATATTGACCAGTTCCGCCTTTGATTTGGGAAATTGAAAGCGATAACGCTGCGTCTCAAACGCCGCCACAACCAACGCCTTCCTATCCATACTGCCTGCAATATGATGACATACATACATACATACATACATACATACATACATACATACATACATACATACATACATACATACATACACACATTCATACATACATACATACATACATACATACATACATACATACATACATACATACATACATAGCCTACATGCATACATACATACATACATACATACATACATACATACATACATACATACATACATACATACATACATACATACATACATGTATCTGTACCTTGACTGACGATGGCCTGTCTCAGTGTTTCGTAGAGTCCGTACATGGGGAGGAAGTCGACATCGGTGACGTAGACGTACTGGGTGCGAAGGTGGCGCATGGCGACGTTGCGCAGGTAGTTGACGGGGTAGAAGCCGCCCTGCTTGAAGACCAGGTGGTAGGCCACGTCCTTGCGCCGGCTCAGCAGCGGCGTGTCCTGGAGGAAGGCGAGCAGCTGGCGCGCCTCCGCGTCCGACACGTACACGGCCACGCTGGCAGGGCCCTCCCAGTGCTCCAGCACCCCCAGCAGCATCTGCACCCGGTCCATGCTCAGCTGAGTCGCCAACGTCACGTCCGCCGGCTTCTGCAACCACACACAACGCACTCAGACGACGCCTCAATGCGCACACGAACGTACATGCCACATACGTACAGTACATGCATCTATAGCCTGTGCAAGAAAGAGAGCGCGGCTATCGACTTTATGGCCCGTTCACACCGGAAGTAAATAGGCCAGGCGCTTCGAATGGGCCATTAGCCCGTGCTGCGTAGTTTACATGTACTCCTGCTGTAGAATAGGAGTACGTATGTGTAGGAGCAGAAATCCACAGTTGTCTTTCTATTTACGCGGCAGAACTCTATATGGCCAGACCATACATAGACATATAATACGTACCTTTATGCACAATACGCCCTCTGTATTTAACCCCATTCGTAATCCCAGGCGTCCGTCTGTCCGTAGCCACTCGGCAACCCCGTCCGTAGACGGGGCAAACCCCGTCCATAGACTGGGTTTGTTTTCCCACCCCGTCTACGGACGGGGTTTGCCGGGTGGCTACGGACAGGCGGACGCCTGGGATAACGAAGGGGGTTAACGTGTGCATGTATGTACATTGGCCTCACCGGTTCGTACTGATAGTCGGTGTAGTAGAGGTGGGTGCGATAGAGGATGGTGTGAGCCTTGCGAAACTCCAAACACTCATCCTCCTCATAGTCAGCACCAGCCTCCTCCTCCTCCCCATCTCCCGTTGTCTACAACACAAAATATCCCACACATACACATACTACAGCGTATTGTACATACAACGTACACCAGGCAGGTACGTAGACCACTGGAGCAAGTTGGATAGCCTGAAGTGAAATTGACGTGTACATACATATATGTTTCGCACAGCTAAGGAACTATATACATGAGCGCGACGGTCACTTATTATATTTTCCTCGTTCACTCGCATCGGCTTTCCTCTCTTCCCTGCTCCTGAATGACCAACGAGTTCGATCGCTCTGCTGTACGCTCTGTAGTTCCTCAGTCGTCATATATGCACAAATAATACATGTGTACATGGACTGGCTGGGACGTACCGCAGTGAGAGAACCAGTGACAGGACAGCCTAGCAGTTCCCTGCGCAGCAGATTTCCGTCCATCTCCAGAAAGGTCTGATAATGACGCTTGAAGAAGGAGGCGTACTTGTTCTTCACATTGATCTTCTGAGGAGAATTCCAGTGAATAATCTGCAGTACATTCATACTTATTCTCCCTTCTACGTAGCTTGGGGTACCATCACCAATTTCCTCCCTTCCCAACTGGAAGCAGGTAGGGGTGGTCCGAATAAACCTGCATTATCATGTTACTGTAAAATACTGCGTAACATGGATTTATTGGTGACGTGAACCCGGTCTCAGCACCAAGTGCCCGGCCGGTGGTACCCACATTACCCTACGCAAAACGCACATACATACGGTGGTACCTTCAAGTCTGAAATGTCCGACTGGCACAAGTCGAGGTTGGTGCGATCGCCGAGCTGGAGATTGAAGGCGCAGTTTAGCGGATGCAGGAGGTGGGGATAGCGCTGAATGACGGCGTTAAAGATGTCCTGGTCCGCCAACGCCGTCCAGCCCAGACGACGCAACTGCCGCTGCGCCACCTCCCGCCACACGCGCATCCACTCCAACCCGCGCAGCGAGGCCAGATTCATCAGAATCACACCCGTGTTGAAGCCGCGACCCTGCGCATGCAGACATCGGCACGGTTTCAAGGGTGGGGGTATGTCAGCGGGGGTATGTTGACGCTAATATGGGGGTATGTTTGGGGTTATGTGAGCAGAAAATCATAGACTCGGGGTACGCGTGGGGGTATGCTGACTTCATTTTTTGGGGGTGTGTTTGGGGATATTGTTCAAATTTTCAAAATCTGAGGGACTGCGTGGGCTTATGTGAGGGGGTGGGTGGGGGTGTGCTGAACATACCCCCAGCTGACCCCAGGCCGACGTCTGCACATGTACTAACCATACCCACCTCAGCCTGCGGCACACCGCTGCCGGCGGTCATGAACTCCGAGAGTAGTTGTTGAGTGGATGTCTTGCCGTCCTATAATACCCTTCGGCCGTGTACCTCTTGACAACATCAATCAGGAACTAATCTCAGAGTTCATGACCGCCACGGAGCGAGCGGTAACGACGTGTGCAAAACCACCGTGGTGCCGCACGCTAAGATGGGTATCGGTTAACACCTGCCGCATCTGCCTCACATATCATAATGTAATGTGTCAACAAGCTGTTGACATTTGGTTGATACCAGACAAATAAATGGGAAATGACACTTTGTATACATACATACCAAAGCCGGCCAAGGTCGATGATTTTTCCAGAGATTTCCCAGGTACCAGCTGGACTGATTCTCCACCAGGCCCAAGCTGTGATTGGCCTTCTCCCACTCCTTCCACAGCTCCCACACGTCGCTCACAAACAGCACATCCGTATCCACAACCAACACCTGCAGTGCAGAAAAGAAACGATAAGACACGCGCGCATGGCATGTACTTGTAGATATTTAGGGCAGAGTTATCTTTGAGTTTCTTTGCCCTTGCTGTGTAATTTGCATGTAGGTCTACACCAGCAGAATCACACTGTGAATTCATGAAACTGAAACGCAGTGACAAGTCTCGTTGGATGGACAAATAAAATATCGCGACGCTCACTTTTTCCAGCTCGGCTGGCAGAATTTTCGGCAGCGTCAGCTTGAGAAGACCGTAGATGCCGGAGTAATGACGATTCGGGATCCACGACACCTCATCCTTCACTGAATCCACCGAATAAAACGATACTTCCACTACAACATACGCATACAAATAAAGACAGTACGTACAGTACGCAGGTACGCATGTACTAATATGTACGTATTCGCCTTGCCCCATAAGAGGAGGTGCCGTTTTCGCCCTCCTCGCCGATTTTTGAGCTGCAGTTAGCAAACGCGTAAATAAAGCCGAATCAATTACTTTTTCAAAAATATACCAAAATTGCAAAAAGTAATTGCTTCGGCGTGCTTTGCGCGTTTGCTAACTGCAGCTCAAAAATCGGCGAGGAGGGCGAAAACGGCACCTTCTCTTATGGGGCAAGGCGAATACGCACGCAATGAATATCTTGCATCCACCTTATCACCACAAGTACTTTTTTTTTGGCGAGACCGTACCCCACAGGGTCGGCAGTATGTGAAACCCACCTAGTCTCCTCCGAACCTTTAACAACGCCCGTTATGGTGGGCCAGTCCAGTGCCACAAGGCACGACCAACAATGGCCCGAACCAGGGAAGGGCCTGGCACGAAGCCGAACAGCCATCAGCGACCACTGGTCGGGGTGTGCTGACCCGAAGGAAAGCACTGGTGCCTTTAGAAGCCAGCGAGCGGGCGCACCATACTGCTGCTGGGGTTGCCAGTCGCTTTAATCCCACCTGGCGAGAGTGGGAACTCATGACGCAGAGGACGGCAGATCGGACGCAGCCCGTCTTACCGCCTGCGCCACGAGCGCGACCTCACCACAAGTACTATTCTCTGGCCATAAAGACTCCGCTATCGCTATGGAACTCAAGTCGTGTTGCGTAAAATAGAAAGACAAATGTGGATTTCTGTCCATGCTTCACGTAGACTATTCTCCAGGAGCACATGCAAACTGTACAATACGACTTGATTTCCTTAGCGAACTCTAGCGGTCAGACACGTAAGGCAGCAAATCCAAAACAGACAGTTTAAGCGAGACCTGCAGGCAAGTCCCAGGTACGAAAGAGATGGGAGAGGATGGGCTTGGAGACGCCGTCGTCCACCAACAGATGCAAATGCAGTGGATTGCGCCGATGAAAGAGCAGACTCTTGGTGAGAGTCGCCACGCGTCTGCTCGACTCGAATCCACTGCACACGATGGCAACGTGAATCACCTGCACAATACATTCAGTCAGCTGCGTCAAGAAAGAGCAAGCATACATCAATCTGTCTACTCTACGCATGTAAAACAGCATCTCTTTTTCGACGGCGGACACAGACATGAAAGGTTGTAGGGTAGGTAGACTGACATTCTGCAGCCTTTCATGTCTTACGCATTGTAATATTATACACAAACAAATACAGCATTTATCCACTACTTCCGCTGTACAGGAAGGATGCTTGTCCCTTTCTTACAGTAGTTATGCGTATGAACTGATTTTTATCAATCCCCTCGTCCCCCCCCCCCCCCCCCCCCCCCTTCTCTCTTTCTTCGCTGACTACAAAGAAGTTATGACGATTTTTCGCTTTGGTGCTCCGATCGATATATGCATTATACATACAGTACCTGGCAATCGCGCACGCTTCTCTCCGTTTCCGCCGGAGAAGCAGCGGAGGCGCAGTTGCACGACGACTCCTGCGGCGAAGAATTCCGCTGTTGTCCGCAGCCGCTACGACGTCGCAGGAGCTCCGGCGCCTGAGGCAGAACGCCGTCCAACAAACCACCGCCACCCGCCGACCTATCGCCACCATTGCCGCCGCCACCGCTGACCCGACTGAACTGCACCACGTAAGAAACTGCAACAGAAGAGACAAAAACATTGTTGGGTACTACTACGGGGTTCAACCGGCCACCTACTATTTATTTTTTTGCTAGGTACACTACGTTGTAGAGTGCTTCTTTGGAAATGTACCTTGGACACCTTTTTTATGGTCCAGCAGCCGATTTCCAAACATATTGAGACTTCCGCATTACGCTGCTGACCAGTTTAAAATTTAACCCCTCCTGTATGCTGAGATATAGCTGCTGGTAGGCCCAAATTGCCCCTCACGTGCCCGCCACTTTTTTCAAAAGTTCTTACCATCATTCTACTCCATTTTCTTCACAGATTTCGATTTGGGGCATGCCCCTCCGATATTTTGATGAATACACCATGATATAGCCCAAAAAGGGGTAATTTTGGCTAAAATAAATAGTAAGCTACTGTGAACTTGCCGTTTCAGCAAACGATGAACCATTTGAAAGAGGAGAGTTCAAGGAATCGATTGATAGTATACTACTTTACTTGCATATCTCCTAGTTGTACTTAAAATGCGATGTCAGGTAGTATTGAGAATTGCGCGGACAGGGGGGTAATTTTCAGTTTTTTGCTGATGACGTGAGCTGATAGCCCAACTGATTTTACGTATTTTACAAAAAGACCGGGTCGAAAATTCCCACCTAGTCCTGAGATATAAGGCCTCAAAGTTGACCACAATTTGACCCTGATTTTTCACTTTTTTCACACAAAAATGGGGGTAAATAGCCCCACAGTGGGGCTTTGGGGCTATAAATTTGCACACACATAGACCCTATGGGGGTACATGTTCAGACACATTTTGAGTCCTCTAGCCCTCTTGGTTCAGGAGTTAAAGCTGTTTTTGCTGAAAATCCGAAAATTGCAATTTTTTCATAATTTTCAAAATTTTGAGAGAGTTAGTCCGTGTGCCCGCTGTTTTATTTCTGAATCTTCTAGAGCAGAAAATTTGCTACAAGATAGGCTACATTTGAAAAGAAGGTCACCTATGGGAAATTTGCACAGCAAGGCCTCAAAGAGTGGCGAGTAAGGGTTTTAAGAGTGTGCGTTTTTCCGATTTTTCCAGATAACTCAACAATATCACGGAAACTCTCTCCTCAAAAGTAGCCTATCTTATGTGGGCTTTAGTGCAGATAAATTGAGTCCTATGTACTTCGTTTCGCTCTCGTTGTGTGGTGCTGCGGTTAGCAGCTTGCTTATTGGTCAGCGTATCGCCTTGGGGGCGTGACCGTAGTGCATAAGCACGCTAGTCTTGTTAGCGTTGCGTGGGTTCGTTACTCATTCTGGTGCTTTAGTACTGGTCCAAGTCAGTTCGTTTATTCTGGTTTGGTCTGTTTTTCGTATGTCCACCACTCCATGTGTTGTTATTTGCCTTGGGTTATGTAGCCTGGAGAGCTACATACAATATACAAGCTCAGCTCAGTTCCTCCCAGCTTCATTGCTACTTTCACCAGAGCCGATTTTGGTTTCCGGTTCTGCAATTCGACACAAGAAACTGGGTCTTGCTTCTTCTGTTCCGGGCTTTCTAAGCCATCTGGACTAGCAAGGAAAAGGAAGACCTGACGTTTGGTCCAGCCAGCATATTAACTCTTGTGATGACGGGAGAGTCTTAGAACAGCCTTCATCAGCGAAGCGTCGCTTGCCGTTTCTTCACATCACGGATGATCGGACAGACACGGGAGTCCATGATCAGCTGTCCAGGAGGGTTTCTCCCTCCCTGGAGGAAGCCGCATTCTTCACATCAGGACTACGCCACAACGACTTTGGACTGTGCTGTACACAGAGCCTTACAAGGTTAATCTGTATTGTTCAAGTCAGTACGTATTATGTTTACGGACTGTACCCTTAAAAACGGCTACCTGTACGTAGTTTAGCGTTGCCTCAAAAGTGATGGTTCCCATAAGAATAGACGCCGTAATGGACAGTTGCATGATTCTGTGCTTCTTTTGTCGTGAATTTCAATGCGCTCAGTAAGAGTTCAAGCGCATGTTCAGTTTATTTGGCTGGGAGCAGGGCTCCGCCAGACTTTATTCAGTTCAGTCCTTTTGTTCCGTTCTTATTGGTCATTTCATTTTTACCCGTCTTTGCATGTCATGGGAGCAAGGCGTTTTCCTGCCTTCTTTTGAGCGTCATATTTTAGCCGGTGTAGTGCCCAATGTATTGCTTGTGGCCTAGCCCGATATACTGCCTCTTTGTGCAGCTGTTTCTACCCGGTGTTTTGGGTTTTTTAGTCTGTTGGTCAGCTCAACTTTTTCACCGCTTGCCAGCTTCATTAATTCTGGCCCAGGCTTGGGCGCTCTCTTATCTTGGCGTGGCAATCGTCTTAGCTATAAATAATCCAGGCATAAATTCTTTCGGTTCTTTCAGCCGCCCCCGCAACTGCTCTCCTTTCAGCCACAACAGGTGTGGACCGCTTGCACTAGCTAGGTCGCCCACCCCAACTTTCATTCTATCTCGCCGCCATAGATCAGCCTTTAGACCTCCCGGTTCAACAGCTGCAATTCCTCGCTTGTCGTCTCATTCCAGATCAAGCTCAAGCCGCCGCTTTCTTCCATTCCAGCCCACCCATCCTGCTCTATTTCTCTCCCACAAGCTAGGGGGCAGGGGCATACCACCATAGCCAGGGGGCAGTCCCTATCGCCTCACAACTGTAGCCCAATTCTTTGTCCCATGCATTTATGCTGCACCACTTTTTGCAACATGTCTCTCAGCACAGCCTTTGATACAGTTTTGATTCTAATAAACACAAACTCTGTCTGCTTGTCTCAATTTAATTGCATTTAAGCGAACTTTGTAGCGAAACGAAGTGTAGCGACAAAGTGGGCTTTAGTGCAGATAAATTGAGTCCTATGTACTTCGTTTCGCTCTCGTTGTGTGGTGCTGCGGTTAGCAGCTTGCTTATTGGTCAGCGTATCGCCTTGGGGGCGTGACCGTAGTGCATAAGCACGCTAGTCTTGTTAGCGTTGCGTGGGTTCGTTACTCATTCTGGTGCTTTAGTACTGGTCCAAGTCAGTTCGTTTATTCTGGTTTGGTCTGTTTTTCGTATGTCCACCACTCCATGTGTTGTTATTTGCCTTGGGTTATGTAGCCTGGAGAGCTACATACAATATACAAGCTCAGCTCAGTTTCCCTCCCTCCCACCCCTTCTTTTGGTGCATGTATTGTTAAGTATGTTTGAGATTCGCACTAATCCTTGGCTATTTCTGTGCAGTTAAACCTTCAGTTCTACTTTGGATCGTCACTTTCACTTACGGTGTGGTGCCGCGGTCTAGCAGCTTCAGTTAGGTGTCGCCTGGTAGGCGTACCATAGCGCACAGGTGCGCTTGGTTTTTGTCGCTTGCCAGCCTATACGTACTTATAATACTGTTCACTCGTAGTGAGCTACTGGAGCAGACATGCCGCATGCCTTGTCTTTGGTTAGCATGATTGCTTTGTTTGGGGTCAGCAGAAACCCTGGCTGGTTTGTGCAGTTACACATTCAGCCTGACTTCGGTTAGCTGTTTCCATTGTTGCATGGCGCTGCAGTCTCGCAGCTGTTTGTTTCTTTGGTCAGCGTATCGCCTAGGAGGCGTGACCATAGCGCACAGAGGCGCTAGTTTCATTGCTTTTGGTTACGTAGCCCGTTGAGCTACAAGCACACCTCAGTTTTTTCCCTCACTCCCGCCGAGCACGCCTCAGTTTTTCCCAATCTCCCGCCATCTTATCTTTTCTTTTGGTAGCATGTTTTGCTTTGTTAGGGGTCAGCAGAAACCCTGGCCGTGAGGTCGGTCTGTCAACCTCGGGGTCACAGTAACACCCCCTTTCAAGTTGCTGCGTTTGGGGTGTGTCGTGAAACCCTGGCTTTGGGGGATGAGGCCAACGCGAAAAACCCCCAGGTTTCAGGGTCCGCCTGCAAAACCCTGCTATTTCTAACACTTCCTTAGTTACGTACAGGATACTCACATACTGTACTTCTTTTACAAAATCCGTGTTTCAAGCGCTTTGCAGCATGATGCAGCAGCTGTCTATCCGGTTGCTGCTCTTTTCTCGCATAAGCTTGCAGTTTGCCTGCCATTCTCTTCTTTTTGTTTCTTCTCAGCATGCTCGGCTGTTTAAGTCACCAACCTGCAATGTGACATGCGTTACTCCTTGTCAGTTGAGTCGGTACCTTCGGAGAGTACCGTAATTCAAAGTGCGTATGTTTATCAGTTCCCGACAACATCCATACCGTTGTATGCAAATGTTATTCAGCATAAATATCGAGTGAGTTTGTCCGGCAAGTACTGTACAGAGCAAAGGACAGGCTGCCTGGTGTCGTGTGTTTTGTTTTACAGAGGTCGCAGATCGGATGGAATTCAAACAGCCAGATGGCCATGCTGGACTGCAGGATCAGTACCACACATCCGCCTCAATGGACGTCGTTTTTTCCAAGCGGCCGGATGGGCTGCTGCTCCGTAGTTGCCATACTATTATCATAGCTTGCCTGTTTTGGTACATATAGGCTTATTCGTGCTGGATGTGGTCTTTCACAGGGTACGTACTGTATGTACGTGTATAGGTACATGCGTATCGGTTATGATTGGGCTTGTCTGTAGCCAGGCGTATGTCGTTTCAGTGGGCTAGCCGATTAGTGTGCTTTCCATAGATTGATCAGTTCCTTTTCTGCACCATTTTCCAAAAAAAAAAATTTCAGTTTTCATTCAGATCAGCGAGCTAGCCAGTAATGTGTAATGCTTTGTTCCAAGTTGTATCGGATCTGTTAACTTAGCCCATTTCGTTCATTTGTGTACACTTCGGTGACTCTGTTCTAGAGTTCGGTTCCTACGTTATTTTGTTCAGCTTCAGTACTATGTGTCTGCTGTTCAGACAGTGCGCTAGCTGACACATGCTGCCGCGGAAGGTGTTACTTTAGTGTGCAGTGTTAGCCGAGGATGTGCTTTACCTATGTAAATCGTGTTCCTATCATTGCTCTTCGGGTATCTTTTCCTGTGTACGTGTGTCGGAGTTGGAATCAGGATCGGCTAGCCCTAAAATTATGTTTCATTTGCGATTTATGTTCTCTCCCACGTATCTGATCAGTGAGCTTACAGTACTGTAGCAGATCTCACGACTCTTGTTATTCGTTGGATGGGTGATGTTTCGAGGTTGTTTGACTTGAACCAGTACGATGACATGGCACCGATAAACACTTCTAAACTAATAAACACAAACTCTGTCTGCTTGTCTCAATTTAATTGCATTTAAGCGAACTTTGTAGCGAAACGAAGTGTAGCGACAATGTACAAAAACCCCCCCCCCAACCCAAACCCCAAACAAAACCCCACAACCCACCCATACAGTAGATTTGTAAGGTACAAGGGATACGACACCGCTCATCTATCTGTAAGGTAAAAACCGAGAAGGAGAACAAGATCCAATAATCGATGCCCGCATTTATTGATTACTTTTCCGTCGTCAACCTTCACTACACTGACGCGATTAGAACGAGAGGAGTGTTTCTGTTTCAGAAGTCTGTCTGCATCGCTCGCACTCCAAATGTGAACTCTTTAGGTCAGACAAAACCGCGTGTAGACACCCGTAGTTTTATGGTCTTCTACTCTCTATACGTACAATACATACATGCATAGTATCAGTATACGTACATCGTTTCGGTCTCCGAATCCCTTGCGCACATAGGTTGGACGCGTCGCTTCGACTTTGGCGATCTGCAAAGACGATCTCTTAATGTGCACGCACCGTTTCGTTTGTTCACTCTTCCGTTGTAATCGTATAGTTCTCGCTTTTTCGTAAATTTATATTTCGCCCGGAATCTGCCGCAGCATTTAAGTGACTGATTGTATGCCTCGCTCTCCACTCCTATCAACGGATAACTCGGACATCTTTCTGCCAGTGGAAAAGTGATTTATTTTCACAAATAATTGCACTGCAAATTACGCCTACCGTAGAGATCCAGTGCTCGGTCAGGTCCAATCTGCAAGCTGCGCCTGCAAAACTGCAGCTTCAAGCGCAAGAGATGTGTTAACGGAGTAGTACTGTCAGCTGCTGCTCTCAAGGACCCACTGTATTGCCGCAGACAACGTCCGAAACGAAAGGTAGTACGTCCACGGTCAAAAATATTTCATTTTCACAATATTATTGAACCTTGAATAAGGGCACTTTTGATATGTCCGGCGCAACTTTATTGCAGCTGTTCAAATTTGCAAGAGTCACATTGAAATTTATTGGGGTGAGACGATATTTTGAAGGAACAAGTACATAGTAGACAGGAAAGTGCCTTCCAGGTGGACACCTTTCCTTTGATGCGTTTTCTTTCTGTATCTCTTTGCATTCATTCATTTGACACTCCGTTTTGCCGAGCCTTGCAAAGGCGTTGACGATTGTTGGAGTTTATATCGTACAGAATAATATAATATGACGGACGGTCCAGGTTCCTTCTTTTATCGACTTCTCATGTACAATATGTACAACATGCATGTACGGTACATACCTATTGTGCGGTGGCAGGGTGCGGAAAGAAATTTCTTAGAATAACGAACCAATAAATTTTTTGTTAGAAGTTTCAATGCATCTTCGTTTTCTTTTAAGAACTGAGTATATTGTTTTCTGTTCAGGGCCCTTTGAAGAAAATCTCAGTGATCAGATGATGCGGTCAAGAGGTTTTGCGCTGTACCTCCTGCTACTTCCTTGCCTACTGCCACTGTATTCACTATTGTGGAGCAGGGGAGCAGACGCGACAAGAGCGGAGGAGTTGACCTTTAACAGCTTTAAAGCCTACAACTATGACCGCTTTAAACGTCAGGCCAGTCGAGTTTGGCGTCAACACGGGCTCTGGCAAGAACTTGGCATACCCGAATTTTGGAACCAGTACCGAAACGGACCTTACGGCGTTGTCATCAGAGGCTGGCAATTTTCGAGATGCGGTAAGCAGCTTATTCGGGACGTACTGTGTGGATGTGGAGGGTACTGTGGTGTTGGGGAAATTTGGGCCACGATTCGTCTGTCTGAAGGTTGGACAGTTTCCTTGATTTCGCCTAGTCGCCTGCTTCTACGATATGAAATTTTAATTTAATAATATTAAATATTATATTATTATTAAATATTAAATAAATATTATTAAAGCAGGGGTGACCTAAATTTCCCATGGGCCGGCCGGCCAGCGAAAAACACCGCAGTACCCTATTCTTCATATGTGGGCCCAATTTCGAAATTTTTCCCACTTTAGCGTCGGAACAATGGACGGATTACAAGCTCAACGTGACAGACTTGGTGATCTGGCCGAAATATCCCAGGTTTCCCGGACCTGTTTTCTACAATGTTACTGCCGTGGTAAACATGTTGTCGAGGAATACAGAGACGCGGAGAAGCGTGCGAATTTTGATAAAGTATTTTACTATGTAACATACGTACTTACTAAATACTGCAGTGTTTTGAAGGTGAAAAGCCCACTTCCGACTTCCAATATCGAAATGGAGACAGAGGTACGGCATGCGGTTATCACAAGCACTGGCCAGAAAGGATGGCAGGTGATTCCTTGTCAGGGCTGGAACTTGCTTGACGGCTGCGATGGCGTTGGATCATGGTAGGTAGAACGAATAAAGAAACAAATAAATAAATAAATAAATAAATAAATAAATAGGCTAAATAAATAGCCTAAATAAGTAAATAAATAGCCTAAATACAATAAATAAACAAGTCACAGTGCTACTTACATTTCAGCCGCTATTGCGACATTCTTGACCGCTGCAAGAAAAGCGTGAAAACGGGATATCGTTATGCGGATTCAAACGACGCGAAAAAAGCACTGAGAAATCCGAACAAGCTGTGTCCTCCTCCAGTGGGCAAATGGCGCATGTCCTTCAGTCGGGTGTTCAAGCCGGAGGATATTCCAAAAGGCCTTTTCGGCCCATTGCAATCAGTAAGAAAGAGCAAAAATTCAACGGCGGCAGGTTATGTACATACGTGAACTATTTTGCTATTATACGTGCATAGGATGAATACCGTATTTACCCATGCATAGCCCGGGGCTATGCAAAAATTGAGAGGTCCTATATGAGGCTATGCATAGGGGGGGCTATGCATAGGGGGGGGGGGGGGGCTATGCAGGGGCCATTTTTTATGTTTTTGAGAGGTGCGCAGAGGCATATTTTTTAGGTCAAAAGCACGTGTTTTAGGGCATAATTGAGGTCAAAACAGGGTTATTCTAGTACATTACACCCCCAAGCAGGCTTATTGGCATCTTACTTGGCAGCTTATTGGCATCTGTAGCTTGGTGTGGGAGTGGCTCTGGGTAGCTTATGACTAGCTTATGTAGGTAGGTTCAGGTACCGTACAGTACATAATATGGGGCTATGCAGGGGGGCTATGCATGGGTAAATACGGTACTGGTTCACCTTTACGGATGGTCCGTGAAGTATTTTGCTATAGAATGAATACTGGTTCACCTTCACCTTTACGGATGGTCGAGGCGAGAATCTGGGCTGCGTTCGTGTCTGGCTGGACATTTGCAAATATCATCTGTACGACAAGTATCAGCGCTGCCTACGGGACCCGAACGCCTTCCGAAATTTTCTCAACAAAATCAGCGAACACCAGCAAAAACTGCGCAATGCCAATCGAGCAACACCTCTATCCGGATTTCGAACGCCCGGAAATCTACGAGGTGGTGGTTGAGGAATCGATTTACTCTAAATCACACACCACCTAATCGATAGATGATAATGTAACACCAGATAAGCGACTGATCTCTAGTCTTTTAGTCTGGCATGAAACGAAAGACGCACAGCACATACTGTGCATACAGTACGTATGTACTGTAAGTAGTACGTAGGTACATTACTACAGTAACAATAATTGTTTGAAGCTTAAAGGCGGGGGGTAACGTTAGGGTTCCAGCTAGAATTTTCAAAAATGCACACAACCATTGAATAGAGAATTTTTTTCTGCCCATATGCGTCATATGTCAAAAAGTTGTAGCTATGACCATTTTTGAGTAACATAGGGTTTTCGATGTCACTTTCCCATAGCTGTGGACTATTGAAATCCCATAGTTGCGTTTTGCTACCAATCATCGTGATTGCGCAGTTTATATTCACGCTCTTATGGACCATGATGAAAGGACTATGATCATTCCTATGCTGAAGTCGAATGAACGATGGTAGAAAAACAGAGTTCAGGGTCAGCTGGAGCTGTCCATACCCCTTGTTCATAAACTGCGCCATCAACACGACAGACAGCAAAACGCAACTATGGGATTTCAATAGTCCACAGCTATGGGAAAGTGACATCGAAAACCCTATGTTACTCAAAAACGGTCATAGCTACAACTTTTTGACATATGACGCATATGGGCAGAAAAAAATTCTCTATTCAATGGTGGTGTGCATTTTTGAAAATTCTTGCTGGAACCCTAACGTTACCCCCCGCCTTTAATACGGAACAGCAATGTTGATGAGCAGTAGCTTGTTAATGCGAAAAATGTAAACGATCGCTAAGAACTTGTACAAAGTTGGGTCGTTGTTTTGTAGCAAATTGGGCGAGTAAAGCAAATAAATGGGTATGTATTTATGGTGGTGACTGGTGAGCAATGAGCACATTCGAAGCAATGTAAGCAAGCGAAGGCACTGTGTAGCACTCTAGAACCCAAAAATGTTGTGGATTTAGTGAATGTGGGGGAACGTGGCCAGCTGCCACCTTACTCGCTCCTGTCTTCCATAATGGATAGGCTGTAATCTGGCAATAACCTGAACCCCCATCATCTACTAACAAATAGGGCTGATGTGTGTCTGTCTGTCTGTGTGTGTGCAATGCTATAGACTCGCTCAGTTTTGCAGCTACAGCGTTCGCCAATGGCTCATTCGAAAGCTTATATGCCCAAGGGTGGCAAGAAGGTCTTCGATTTTTGATCTGATCAGCCGATCACCAATAATCGATCGATAATCGATATTTTAGTACTAAAACCGCGCATATTCACTCATAACTCACTCAATTTTGCAGCTACAGCATCCACTCAGGACTCTTTCGAGAGCTTATGGCCCCGAGAACGCCAGAAAAGCCTGCGATTTCTGATCTGATCAGCCGATCACCAATAATCGATCGATAATCAATATTTCAGTACTAAATGTCGCAGAAACCAAACGACGCAGGTTTTCAAGCCAGCGTTTGCAAATGGTCACGCCCGAAAGTGCACACGAGACTAAAACGCGAGATGCGCTAAAGGGTTGCCAGATCTGCAAAAGGGTTGCCAGATTGCTAAATGCGCAAAAGGGTTGCCAGACCTGCAATACGGTTGCCACATGCACCACTTTTGTCTGATGCTGTGCGCAAAATGGCTGCCACATGCACAAAATGGTTGTCAGATCTATGCGGAAAAACGGTTGCCAGATCTGCCATAGGGTTGCCAGATATGCAACTTTTTGTCAACTGCCCAAAGTGGTTGCCAGATGCATAATAAGTTGAGTTGACAAATCACGATCTAAAACAGGGTTGCCAGATCTGCAAACGGGTTGCCAGATTTGCAAAAGGGTTGCCAGATGTGCAAAAGGATTTTACTGCGAAGCTGTAACGGGCCACTGGTCAACTGTAAATGTGGGCATATTTGTACATAGGCTATGTACTGTGGTATGTACCTATGTAGCGTACGTTCTGCATGCATGACGCGGACGTCGTATATGCGCTATACGACTGCTGACTTGGCCTTCCTATTTATTATACCTCATTACGTACATACGGTACGTTGTTTCCGTCCGACTCCGTATTCACTTACTACGTATGTACGTACGGACGTACGTGAACTACGTACTCGACGCCTTCGGTTGGTGCTGTGCTACTGGTTTTCATCGACTGCTGTGTTGTCGGCGTTCTGCGCCGTGCATTGACACTTTCCATACTTTCTGGTGCTTGTTATCCGAATAGGCCTACGTACATACGTACATACGTACGAATGTTCACCCCACTAGTATAGTACTGCGTGCGAATGCTGAACATTCGCTACCTGAGGACGTCTGGTTGTGTACGTACGTACCGTGCGTTGGTACATTCGGTTGTCAAGTGTGTCGCGCTCTGTGTCCCCGCAATGCGCTTGCGCACCGCGAAGAATAGACTGCGTTTCTGCACAAATACCTACATTATTTGCGTTAAGAAATTATTATTTGTGGTTTTTTGACAGCAAATAAAAACAGTAAAAGCGGACAAAACAAGCGAAGGAAAATAACTTCTAAGTTTAATTTCTGTGCACAAGCTGACACATGAATAAGGCTACGGTTTCCTTGGTGATAATGAAAGCTTCTTGAAGACAAGCTGCCTTCTACTGGCTAACAAACGTCTTATCTTCAGGAGGAAGAAAGTTCAATTGAAAACCTCAACCTACCTACTATTTTGAGTAACATCCCGGGTGAAGCTTCATCTGCAATTGCCCTCAAATTGCCATAAAGTTATTCACGCCAAAAAGTCATCCTGCACTGTACTACTCATGGATCGGTTTCACCGCAGCGACGAAAGTAGAAGCAGTCACGAGGACCTCTGGATCACGCTTACAATCGCCATCGTGAGTAGTCTCATCGCTTTTGTGCTCATCCTGCCTGTGATCATTCATCGCTACTGTCGCGAATGCTGTGCCAACGGCTTCTGCTACTGTTGCTGGCATTACTCGGAGGAAATGGTGAACTGCTGCGGTAACTGGAGGACGCGAAGCCTGTTGGAACGGTTCACGGTGGCTTCGAAGTCCGTGCAGGCCACCAGAGACGACGAAGATCGCTACAGGATGCAAGAGATGGACGCACAGCTGGAGGCCTGCCAAATGCAGATCGAAAGGGAAACGAAAACCAGGAGGACAGTGGAGTATACAGTGTGATCGTGATGTGATAATACCTGGGCCCGTTTGCACAAAAATTTAGCGGGCCAGTTAACCGGCCGTCGGCCGGTCAAATAATTTTTTTCATTTGCACAAAGAAGGCCAGTCAAATTTAACCGGGCAGTTATTTTAGCCGGCCGTTTAGCCGGGCAGTTAGTAGGGTGGTTAAATTTTCATTTGCTCAAAGAATTTTCTCGAAATTTAGCCGGCCAGTTAACCGGGCAACTCTAACCTACCTCCGGAGGTACATTTAGCACATACAAATTGCAATCATATCAAGAAAAATGGCGTTTATGCCTGTATTTGATGTCAATAATGACAAGAAAACAAGAAGCTACCGTTCTCACGTCGATCCATTGGAGTTCTACGCAGATGAAGAATTTCGTCGGCGCTATCGGTTCACGAAAAACTCATTTATGGAGATAGTGGAAGAACTTAGGCCCGATTTGGAGCACAAAACACGGCGCAGTCATGCCCTAAGTACAGAAAAGCAATTGGCAACAGCTCTGCGCTTTTATGGCAGTGGTGCGTTTCAAATCGTCGTTGGGGATACGATGAACATCGACCATTCCACAGTCTGTCGCTCTGTTCACACTGTTTCGAAGCTGTTGGCGTCTAAAATTCACGAATACATCACTTTTCCAGAAACTGATGAGGCAGTACAGGATGTAAAAGAAGGCTTCTATGAAATGGCTGGAATGTCTGGAGTAGTTGGCGCCATTGACTGCACACACGTACTGATACAAGCGCCCAGTGGAGATCAAGAGCCATATTATGTGAACAGGGAAGGTGACCACTCCATCAATGTGCAAGGCGTCTGCGATGCCAACAATAGCTTTCTCAATGTTGTCGCCAACTGGCCTGGCAGTGCTCATGATTCGCGCATTCTCAGCAACAGCAAGCTGGGGATGGACTTTGAAAATGGAATGCGTCGTGGCATTCTACTTGGTGATGGTGGATATGCTTGTAAGCCATGGCTACTCACACCCTATCTCACACCCAGAAACGTAGCTGAAGAGAGGTACAACAACGCGCAAATGAGAACAAGATCAGTTGTTGAAAGAACATTCGGTATTTGGAAACGCCGCTTTCCATGCTTGAAGTTCGGGCTAAGAATGGCACCTGATAAGGCATGCAAGACTATAGCTGCGTGCGCTGTATTGCACAACATGGCCGTAAGAAAGAGAGAGAGCGACGAATTCGACGACGACGACGATGTGGCACCAGAGCTGAGATGTGGGAGGAAGCGAAAACGTCCAGCTGCTGCCAGTGGACAGCCATCAGCCCAATTGAACAATATGGGGCTGGAGGAGGAAGAAGATACTGCAGGGGAAGATGAGGATGGTGCCACGGCTCCAAAGCGCATCATGAAAGGAAGCATATTTCGTGATCAATATGCGCACAAGAACTTTGGACGATAAGCGAGCGCATGCATCTATACGTACGTATGTACATATGCAGTGAGTGGCCCACCTTTTCATACATAACCAGTATTCTTAGGAACCAGCTGAAATGGTGATACACTTCAACGCACGCATAGGACAAAGCTAATCAAAAACAGTCACACGATGACACAGGACGTATAGTGATTGACACGATGGGATGAGAGTTGAGATACAGTACATGGGTATCGATCGACTTGAGATGCGTTCACCCGAGACATTCGCTAATAGGTAGTTGTGTCATTATGTAGGTACCGTGTGTATACAGAGTACAGTGCCGCTAAAGTCAAGTGTAGCCAGAATCGACTCTGGATAAACGGTAGCCACCGTTTTTCTCCACTTCCTTTCCAGTAGCAGCAGCAGCAGCTTCTTCCTCGTCACCACCACCACCATCCGCCGGGGTCATCACCACTCCAGACTCCTGCAGCTGAAGATCAATTAGGTACAGCTGCTTGTTAAGTAACTCCTCCTTTCGTTTCAGATTTTTCTTTCTTGCTAGTTCGTTCTCTAACTGAAGCTTCCTCAATTCTCTCGTTTCAGCCACCAGCTGCCGATTCTCACGCACAAAGAGCAGCTGAGCTCCTTGGAGGTCGTCATCGCGCACAGAAGAAGCAGCTGGCAGTGGGGTTTTCTTGTTTCTGCTCGGTGGCTGCTTCGGTTTCGCTCCACTGCTGCTGCCGCCTCCGCGTCCTGCTGTAGGCGTAGCAAGCGGAGTGGCCGCAGGACGCTTCTTCTCCAGCTGCCCTTTCTCTGCTGCTGCTGGTCCATCCTCCTTTCACTGTACACACGTAATGTACGTTACGTACACCAGCAGCTTGCTTAGCTCAAAGCTTAAACCTGGCATACATACGTATTGTGGTGCCTCTACTTTCTTCATCTCAGGCCATGGAAATGTGTGAAGTGTGTAACTGTACTGTAGATCCGTCGTAAGCGTGTTTCTGAGTACTACCGTATTTTTGGGTATAGGTACAAAAATCGAGAGGTCTGATGGGGGGTTATACACTGGGGGGATATACAATGGGGGGATATACACTTGGGCAAAATTTATGTTTTTGAGAGGTGTGTAGAGGCATGTTTTTGAGGTCAAAAGTATGTGTTTTAGGGCATAATCGCGGTCAAAACAGGGTTATTCTAGTATAATACATGCTCAGCTAAGCTTATAGGCATAGTAGCTTGGTGTTGGAGTAGCTATAGTAGTTAGTTTATGACCAGCGTACATAGGTAGGCCAGGTACCTTCCAGTACATGGGGGGTTATACACCAGGGGGGATATACACTGGGCAAAATTTATGTTTTGCCAATGGGGTTATACACTGGGGGGGGGGGGGGGTATACACCCAAAAATACGGTATCTGTTTGTGTGCTACCGTTTTGCGTTTTGTCCCGTGAGTAACACCAAAAATATAGGTTCAGTTACGATGTGTACGTATGGTGAGTATACAAAATATAAATACATGTATAACGTACAGTATGTAATGTACGATGTACTGTACAGTACATGTGAGTCTTGTTATGTGCTAGGTAGTTTGTACTAGGAGAAGCTTTACTCTATGATATTATTGTGTTGTATTGAGATTGTATGAGTCACAGATATTTCTGTACTTTTCATTAGCATGTCGGACTGAACAAACAATGCTATGCCACTGTTGGTTTGGTACTGAAATGAATGAAAATGAGTGAAATTGGCACGGGAACGAAATTGGCCAAGGGACTAATAATTAAAGGGTGTTATCGAGACACGTATAACTATACAAGCATTGTACGTAGAATTACACACGTACTGTACAAAATGTAGACCGAAGCCGCTGTATAAATTCTGTACTCGTCTTGCGGTACGAATGTACACAATAATGTAGGATACACGATTCATATTGAAGATGATGCGGTGACGATGGACCTAAACTAAACAGGTTCTTACGCATCCAACTATGGATTTTTATTTTCCTTTCTGCACTTCTGCACGGAAACACCGAGACCGTCGAAAGTGCCGAAATTTTACGAAACTTGGACAAAAAGGCGTTGTCTCCTTACACCAATGCGCCGTAGTAACATGCTGCAGTTCCCGCAACACACCATCGTGTAGTTTGGTTTGGACCAGGTTGGACCTCAACATTACGTCGCTTGAATCTCCAAAAACTTCCTGAACAGCTTCCTACTTTCCTAGTAACTACAGGTAAAAAGCGCATTGCTCATCTCATTCAAAATTGCTTTCTGTGACCTCTTCTGGTGATTCTACAGTATGTACTTCTTGCGCTTCATGCCGATGAACGATGATCAAATTGTCTTTTAGTCCTAGCCAAAGAATCCTTTCCCTCCGTCAAGTGTGAGCCATATTTGACATCATCATGCCGAACGGTGGTCCACCAGGAGGTGGGGGTCCAGGCGGGGGACGGGGTGGTGGTCCTGGTGGTCCCCGTGGCGGAGGACCGGGGGGACCTGGGGGTCCGAGAGGAGGGGACAGTCCACCCCCAGAAAGGGGACCTGGTCCAAGAGGTGGTCTATGCGGACCATGCTGCACAATATTATAGTTCTGAAGCCTCCTGAAATACGGTTTGTACTAATGTACTGCCGCAATATTGTACAAGTTGTACGTACGTGCATAGCTTACGTATAGGCCTACTGATACTGAAGATGAGGACAGAATACATGAAAGTTCCTTTACTGAGGATAGAACGTATACAGTAGTACAAATACTCTGTTGATGCTGACGTTGTACATTATGTATACGTGTACTGTATGCGATTCCATTTATTGCATTGATTTTGCTGGTGCAACATATAACATATGTATGTACCTTCACCACCTATGTACCTATACCTAATGTGTAATCTGGTGGCTACGGTTTTGGGTCGTGCAAAAGCAGCAGAGGACCACCAGTATGTAGTGGAAGTCTTCGAAGATGCTGCGCTATGAAGATACTGTATGTGCACAGATGATCGAAGAATGAGCAAAAATCCTGTTTTTCTCAAAAAGTAAATTTTATTTTGCACTTTCCTTTCGGGGTAAACGCACTCGATTTCTGTCATATCGCGAGAGTCCCTGCCCAGGCAAACAAACAGTACGCATGTACACTGTATTGCGTTGCTTTGTACGATTTTGACGCAAAAAGGAAGAAACCTTTCTTCACAAACTTCTTTCCCTTCATCAGGTCAAAGCTCCTGGGCGGAACCTACGGTAGCCTCTACGGTACAAACGTCTTTGGGTTACCATATTAGTATCTGCACTGACCCACGTCAACCCCTCAAGTTTTAATTCTCCATGTTTGGTGGCGGAGGACCAGGTGGTGGACGTGGAGGACCAGGTGGAGGTCACGGTGGACCAGGGGGTCATCACGGAGGGCCAGGAGGACACGGAGGCCGTCATCAGCAGGACCATCACGGTGGGCCCGGAGGCCACGACCGCGGAGGCCCAGAAGGCCACGGCCAGCAACATCATGGTGGCCCAGGAGGGTACGGAGGTGGTGAACGTCACGGAAGTCCTGGAGGTCCCGGTGGCCATGGATATGGAGGCCACGGTGGCCACGAAGGAGGCCATGGGGGCCAGAGAGGCCACAGCGGCGGTCCTGGAGGATACGGTGGTCCTGGCGGGGGCCCGGGAGGTCAAGGAGGCTATGGCGGTGGCTCCGGAGGTCCCGGAGGTGGCCATGGAAGCCACGGCGGCCCTGGTGGCCATCAGGGTGGGCCTCACGGGGGCCACGGTGGGCATGGCGGAGGCCCTGGAGGCCATAGGGGTGGCCCAGGCGGAGGCGGAGGCAGAGGAGGACACGGCGGCTGGTAGCTTGCTGTTTTTGTTGTACCAGCCTGATTGGTACCATGTTTAGTAAATAACAGTATGTACGTAGGATTGGGTCGGTCGGGGTACATTATCCTAAATAGTACGTTATAGTCTGGCCAGTAGGAGATCGCTATGGCATTCAAGGCGTGATGCGTTGTTTACAACACCGTCCCGCTACTTTTTTCTTCAGGTGCGCACCGACGACGAACGGAGCACCGATGAGAAAAAAGAAGGGAAGAAAATGCGATGTACTCTTGACATTTGTATACTAAACCTACGGGAGTTTGTGGCAGGTTATAGCGATCGCAAAACAAAATTCTGTAAACAACGCAACACGCCTTGAATGCCATGCCATAGCGGACTCTTACTGGCCAGACTATAGAAGGTGCATACATATATACATACGTACGTGGTGTTGTAGCACAATAAATTATCACAGTGACTGCATTGCATAGTATTGTAATTAGGTACTACGCGGCTTTTTGAGGATTGTCATGCAAGAACTACGTACAGCAGAAGTTTGAGCCTACTGTACGTGAAACGTAGTGGTTGATGTATTGAAATTTTCCATGAGCAGCTGGATTCAAGGCTGATTGTTGTCTGATGAGTTGTACATATTGTACATACATGTACATACTGTACATCACTCCAGTTCCAGTGTCATGGTACCATATGCCTTGGCCTAAAACCCTATAAGATGTGGCTGAACTGGGCATATTGGAAGAAAATGAGAGCCAGAGGGCTGCTGAAAAAGAGCTTTTTACTTGGTGTTGACGATTGGTTCAAAACGTGCAGCTTTTTCAAAAAATTCACTCCAGTCGTAAAACCCGTTTCCTTCTATTGATGCTGCCAGAGCAATGTGCGAGCATCTGGATTTGGACAATTTCTCTCTGTCATTGTCATCGCTTGTCTCTTTTCTTCTCCTTGCAGGCGGGCTTCTGGTTTTGTTTGGCTTACATATGCTGAAGACATCCTTGAACTTTTGTGACGATTCCTGCAGCCTGCGTGGCCACTATACTGTACGTATTGCAATATATCCCTTTAGGCAGCACTTGTTTGTGCTGTGGCAAAAGTTCGCCAACATTATTATACAGTATGATGCTGGTTGGCGATGCGATGTACGACTCTGGAACAATACGTAGAATTGGTTTTGGCTTAGTCAACTATTGTGAGTCGTTGTTACTCTGTACTTTTGTGACTGAAAAAGTAACCAAAATGCCAAGGAAACCAAAGACCACAAGAGGTGACCACTAAAGGGATATACTCCTCTGCTGTAATAATTTTCAATAATTGGAATGTGTATCCAAGAGACGTATGCCGCCGACGATCATGAAGGGTTGGAAATCGGAGACGCACGCAGGCACAAACGAACGCATGCCACATCGACAACAGCACCTGCATGAGTGCCTGGGCCTGGCTGGCTATGTACAACTACACAACAACAAAGGAGCGGAAACTTTTCGGCCTAAAACCTGAATATCCCGCGCGTCGCTGACTTTTGCTGCAGTCGGTGTCACCGCCGCCAATAAGGCGCATAAAGAAAGAAGTGATGGCTTCTGTCTGCGCAAGTTCTCGTCTTCTCCTACACCCACTCACCCGACCTCCAGGTTTTGCAATCCCGCCCAGTGTCGCCCCGACTTCTTCTGTCGTGTTGTTTGGCTGGCAGCGTTGTCAGTGTGTCTATTTTGGCTGTTTCTTGGCAAGCGTGTTCGTTTCTGAATCTTTGGCTTCCTTCTCTTCCTTGTAAGGTAAGCGTGAAAATAATTCAAAAAGTTTTGCTTCGGAAGTTGGATGGCTGGATACGGTAGTCGAGTTCACACAACAATTTCGCCAATTTTATTTCTAATGTTGCTGTTCAAATCGCCTTTCTATCACTACAGTTTTTCGTTGTTTGCTTAGGCAATCTTCTGTTCGTAAAAAAACGCTACCCGACTACGAAATCATGAACCCTGGACCAGGAGGCGGACCACCACCAGAAAGGTACATACGTACATAGAGCGACAAAACAATAAAAATGTAAGAATGGAGAATAACATTACCTATTTATTGTTGAAGCATGTAGGGGAAAGTGGGCCACCAAAGAGTTCTCCAATACCAGAGCTGGAAACAAAGTTTACTTTGTGTGGACATATACCTTAGTAAGACCCTACGTAGTTTGAGGTGCCAAGTACCCTATGACCTAATTGCTAAACCTCGATCACAATGGTACCATGGTTGTTGTTGGGGCTTCTCCTGCTCGTCATGGAGATATAGCAAGTTGAATTTGGATGGCCCTTTTTACCCCGTGTGGCTCACTTTCCCCAGACTACCCTACTTTTAAATGTGCAAACTTTTAAATTTGCTTTGATCATTTTGCTGTACATAGACGTCCATCGGGCGACAAGCCACCACCGCAGGGAGGAGGACCGGGAGGCGGACCACCGGGTGGACCGGGGAAACCTCCACCTGGCCCCGGAGGCGGACCACCACCACCCAAATAACTTCGTCAAGATGACACTTCGACGACTCTTGCTACGGCCACTAGGACTAGGATTATCCAATTTATCAAGCTAATAAAGAATTACGTACGTAGTAGGCAGAAGTTTGAAGCTGTACCGTACCTGTTGCAGAAGCGCAACCTTTTATCGTTACAATAGATTTTGTTTATGTTCCTATGCTTATTGACAATTTGCAGATGACTGACTGGAATCAACATCTGCATGCAAGTGTAGGTTATCTTTATCCGATTTTGTGTTTGTTCTTTCCCTTACCTTAGTAGCTTTTTACTACAGTACTGAAAAGTCTCAGCAAAATGTGTCTGGACAGGAAAGTTTTTTCAACCGGGACAGGTTTTTGCCGCAGAAATTGATTTGAAAATTTGCCAGTGAAAGAGTAATGACAACCTTGACATATTCTTGACTGCTAATTTTTCGACGCAACCTGCTTTGTTCTGTAACTACCTTTTTATCAACTTCATGGATCCTGCAAACAAGTTACGGACTATAGAAAATATAAAAATACAATTCTGAGACACGTGAAAATTAGTTGGAAATGTGCCGAAACACCCATCAATAATCCAGGTCACTTCGCTGTTTCTTGCCGCTCTGTTGCTGCTGTTTCTTGTGCAGAAATTGCGCTGAAGCGGGCGTGTTGTTGCTCAGTTGTTCGTTGTCGGAGTCCGAATCCGCTCCGATCACCTTGGGTTCCAGATTACAGTTGCAGGTGTCGTCGTGTTTCTCATCTGCCAACAGCTTCTCCAAATGGCCGATGTATCGAATGGCCAGGCGCAGTGTCTCCACCTTGCTCAACCTTTTGTCCCTTGAAAACAAACGCCTGAATACTCAACTCAGTCAGGACAGGATGCTTGATGAGAGTAGAGAATGTTACGTTTGTATGTAGAACAGCACGTAGAAGAGTACGTACGTAAGTACGTACTATGTGATCTTTATGGATTCTTGGGCTTACGGATCATCTAGGGGGAGATGCTGTCGCAGCTTTTCGTATCCTTCGTTGACGCAGCGAACCCGATGTCTCTCTCTTTCGTTTCGCTTCCAAATCGCTGTGGGTCCGTAGTATCTGCAAACGACATGTGCTATACGGTTTTCACATTTGTGTCATTAGTACATACAGTACATAGGTAAGTAGCCCGCAGTACGTATGTATTCGTAAAAAAACTGTTTTTGAAAGTGCAATTTTTACCCGTATTCGTCGCCCAGATGAAATGGCAAGGGTATGCTGCATTCGGGGGCGAATGGATCCGGTTTCGGTTTCTGCTGCTGTTCGTCCTCGTCTGATCCATTGGTGTAGTTGTTGCTGCTGTTGACTTGAGCGGAATAAATCGGCACAGCTCCTACACCAGCCATTCCCGTCGCTTCTACACCACCGAAGGAACATCGCCTCCTCGGATTAGTACTCAGGCTCAATTCGCCCAGCACCTTGAAGAAAAAAGGGATCAAGATTCCGACATGAACCACGTACAGTAAACTATAAGTAACAACACCGATGTGTGGACCTCTGTACACACTGTGTTCAACCTGTAAACTTGTCAGCGGTGGTGCAGGTGCGGGCAAATACGTCGGCGGGTTACTGTAGGTGTATGTGAAGTAGTCGTAGTCAATTCCGCTGTGGTGGTACATCTTTGCAGCTCGGAAATCTTCTTCAAAACTTCGCTTCCTCCCTCAACGTTACCTCAATCGGAATTTCGCTGCAGGGTTGGCTAATTATGTACAGTAATTTACCGGCTCGCCTAGGCACAGTGGAAAATATTTGTATGGTCTTGACGAAGGCAAGTTATGGAAAGCGGCGATGCTTTTTTCTCGTGTCGTCAACAGGTTCGAGCTACGTATAGCTAACTGCCAAATGAGCCAAATAAGCTTACGATTTCTCCGATCTAGGCTGCTGTGTATTCATCCATGCCCAATTGTACGTACGTATGTACTACGTATACGTTACGTACCCGTCGTGTGTGCCGATTTATTTATGTGTGCACAAGAGTCTTCTCGTCAAATGCATGAATAAAAGACCCACTCCCGCGCTCCAGTCAGTCAGCCAGGGATGGTGAACAAACAAAGTCCGAAAACGGAATCAAGGAGCTCGCTTCATTTGGGCTTTTGGTGGAAGGGATTACGGTAGCAAGCTAAACAAAAATATTATTTAGTAACAGTGTAAGCCAACCTGTCAGGTTGCGGTAAGCCGCCTTTTTGTGGGAAAATGACAAAATGAGCTGCGTGTGTGTGCGCGCCCGTCAGACGAAAACGGGCGTGCTTTTGGTGTTTGCTAATTGAATTATAAGTTCAAGCTTTTTGTATTCTATCATCCTTCCGACATCGTCACGCTATACCTGCCATAGAGTACGCGTGCTGGCGGCTAGACACAAAAGCGGAAAGGTCAACAATGTGGGTGCTTTGTTTCAACAAAGAGCACGCAAGAGGTCAGACGAGGATAGGCGTTACACTATGCTACATATGCATGCTATTTAGCAGTTTTTGCTACGCTCTTATTTGCAGCAAACAACCCCAGAGGCAGAGACACATGAAGCATACTAAAAACAACCTGTGTTGACAGCTACTGAATGTATATACATACGTAGACTGTACTGAATGTACCTACATTATACGTACATTCGCACAATGAGTATGTCCCAAATTGTAAAATGAAAAGTACGTAGTGTCACATTTCCTGTTCATTTTCCTCCTCGTCACCCTGTTTTCCCTGACCATTGCGACAGCACCTCAAGTTGTAGCTGAAATCTTGATCCTCTTCAAACGTTTCAGGCCGTTCTGTGTTCCGAGCATATTCTGGACCCATGACTGCTAGCAGGGACAAGAAGAATAGATTGGCGTAGAACCAACTGCACAGGGTGAGAATGAGCATGAAACTGCCGATTTCGTAGAAACACAGTACGCGACTGGGCAGAAGAACGGCGCCGGCTAAGGCTGTAGTTATCGCAGAGTACCAGATGGCTTCGCCGATGTGACGATAGGCCCAGGCGACCCTCTGCTTTCGGTTTAACCCTTCGCCAGCAAGCTTGTAGGAGACTGCGAAGTGAAGCACAAAGTCGAAGGAGAGACCGGCGCACAGCACGATAACCGTACACTCGAACACGTTGAATCGCCAGTGCAGAACCACCAACGTGGCCAGCGTGGTGAGGATGACGCCAAGGATAACACAGGCGGCCAGAAGGCTCAAGCGAATATCGCGAAGGGTTAACAGAAGCACCAGCATGGCGATAGCCAGCGACATCAAGGTGGCCTTAGGCGTGTCCGCCTGGATAACGGAGAATAGCTCGACGAATTCTCCGGTGCTTTCCACAAAAAATGGACGGCTAAACTTATGATGATATGATGTTGCTGAACCGTTGACAACAGTGTTTTTGATGGCGAACTCTAGGCGAGATTGAACTTTGGTGGCAAAGGGCGGAAAATTGGCGCGAGGACGTTCGCGAGTTTTCAAACGGATCACGTATCCAACCATGGCGCTGTCTTTCTCAATAATTGGCACGTCCAACTCTGGCTTACCAATCACATTTGATGACACACTGTAATGTTTCGTGTATAGCCCCCTGGGGCTATATGATCGGTAAGCCCCGATTAGGGGGGGCTATATTCGAGGCGGGGCTATACAAAAGGGGGGCTATATAAGAGGGCATTTTGCATTAGTGACCAAAGTAAGGTTATTTGACCCCCTGAACTCGTTTTTATGGCTTATTTTGCCTTTACACAAGCTAAAGTGGTCTAAAACAGGCTGCTCTTGCGCAAAAATTATCATTTTTGACAAGGACTGACCATTTCTGCTGAAGTGGTCAAGAGGGGTGAAAACCAAAATGTATCCCAAACTGCCCCAAATGATGCGCCATCAACTCCTATGGCTAGAAACACGTCGAAACGGTGTTTTTAGCTGTAAAAACCTTCGTTTCTGTCGTTTTTCGCGGTCTTTGATATGGGGCTATATACGAGTACAAATGACGATAGGCACCGATTAGGGGGGGGGCTATATACGAGGGGGGGGCTATATTCGAGGGGGGCAATACACGAAACATTACAGTAGCAAGTTTCAAGCAGGCTCCAATAGACAACGTTTCTGGACAGCAGTCGCTACTGCTGTTCCTATCCAAGAAACACTGCTCGTTCCAACTGACAAATTTCTCCAGCCAACAACGGGGCTCTTGCACGGATACGATAGTGCCATTGGTTGCTCTCAAACTGACAAAAAAGTCAGACTGGTTGACTAAATTTGAGCACACTGACGCCAATTGCTTCAGGTCGTGCATATTTTCCAGCATAAATTCGGCATCCTTTCGTAATCCAGCACCAAAATCGTCAGGGTTGAAGCCGCTGGCGTCCGTGACTGGCAGAAATCCCCAGACAAAGTCCACAGCTGCCGTAGTGCCGAAGTATTGCGGCGTTAAAGCGGGAAGATTGACGGAAGCCAGAGCACTGAACTTCTCCAAGATGTGACTGGGAGTGAAGTATGCGGTCAGCGCATAATCAGTCGGTGATACCAGTTTGAGTTGCGGCCGCACAAAGACGATCACGGATGACGTTGCCATGAGACCAAATCCCGTCACAATCCAGACGAGTTTCAGCTCTTGCACCAGCCAAGGAATGCAACGGTTCAATGGGTTAACCCATCCTGCCATCGGACACGGTCGCCGACACTTGGACTGACACGTGAATGAAAGCTTTTCTTTTCTTCTTTGGTAATGATGAAGGCAAACCAGCACCGCAGGAAGAAAAGAAACGGAGAGAAGCCAGTTTGTCAACATGACCAAGCCTGCCAACAGGCTGAAGCATTTGATCGCAATCACCCGACTGACGATATTGGAGAAAAATGCGGAAGCGGTGGTCACGCTGGTAACGAACATGGCGCCGGCAGCCATGGACAAACTGCTAGAGAAGGCACGGACTGGAATCTCATCAGAAGAAGATGAGCGGTTAGAAATAATCAGATTCCTTTCCTGGCCAGAGGACAGCGTTCCAGTACTAGGAGCGGTGTTCGGCTTCTGAGCACGAAAGGCGCGATCAAAGTTGAACTTTAAGACGAAGGCGTCGTCCGCACACAGACCGCACAACACCACCACAATTAGCAGATTGAGATAGGGCGAAAACTGAACGCCGAACACGTACTGATAGACGAAGAAGGAGATGCCCAAGGACAGCTCTGCGCAAACGAAAACCGCAACTGCGTACAGGAAGCTGGCGCATCGTAGCCACACCACCGCAAATACCAAAAGCGGAGCCGCAACAGCCACCAATTTCAGCTCCACCATCAGCTGACGTAGAAACAACTGGAACCACGTCCATCCGCCCATATCCACGCCTTCTAAGCTGAAGTGTTTCAAATGCTTGGACGCCAGTGATTCTGCAGCCCCGATCACGGCAGCGTAGTCTTCTAGAGAAGGCGGACTGATTCCTACAGATTTTGCCGTTTCTGAATACTCATGGTATACGGTACCCGTAAGAATAGGCAATGCCACTTGCAGGTACAGAGAGGAGCCATCGGCTGTAGACCTGCCGTTATAGTTGACGATATTTGAAGACAAAAAGTAAAAGAACAGAAGTTCAAGGTCGCGTGATGGCCCGTTCACAACGAACGCTTCCGCAGATTCGCGTTCAACGCAGATTCGCGTTCGCCAGATATCGCGTTCGCGCAGATACGCATTCACCAGATATCGACGTTCGCGCAGATTCGCGTCGACCAGATACGCGTTCACGCAGATTCGACGTTCGCGCAGATTATGAAAATCTCGTAAATCTTTATTTTTCTCCAATATAACGCCGGCACAGATGATGATTTTTTATACTAACATTTCCAAAGTTTTCCCGATGTTTGCACTTTTTCCGGGAGCGAAAAAGAAAATCTGCGTCAACGTCATATCTGCGTCGAACGTCATATCTGCGTCGAACGTCATATCTGCGTTGAACGTCGATATCTGCGTCGAACGTCGATATCTGCGTTGAACGTCGATATCTGCGTTGACGTCGATATCAGCGTTCGTTGTGAACGGGCCATGAAGCGCAGTGTTTCGGAATGACGCCGCAAGAGGGGGCAGGCGGTGGCAGTTCTGCCTGTTTGGCGAAAGCGCAATCGAGGATATCGCGATGGTAGGGCAGACAGTCTATAATTTTGTCAGCTCCTTCCTCGATAATGTTTTGGGTGGTAGAGCCGTTGACAGGACAGTCAGCCCTGTCTGTCAGCAGGCATGTCAGGAAATTGACCAGGCTCCAGGGCTCCTGAAAGACCCAATGAGCTGGAAAGTGCGCGAGAGCTGCTTCGTTCAGTTTCGTCTGGTATTGGCACAGTTCCCGGATCACCGGTAAGCTGAAGATGTCCGCGTTTGGCTGGAGCTTCAGAAGCAGGAAAGGGTTGATGAACACAACTGGAAAAAGGAAAAAACTCAATAGGTAAAGTTTCTAAACTCAGAAAGTTTGTTCGTTATATACAGGGTGTACCATAATATACTACGTATTCAAATTCATCCCATTACTCTGGTTGGGCGGAAGCCTCATTTTGGCGCATGGCTTTTTCAGGAAAAACTTTGCTTGCTTCACCACATTTGAGCGAGAGAATCCGTTGTTCTTGGAGAGAGTGTTGAGATCCAGGTATTGCTTTATCAACAACTGGTGAGCTAATATCCTTGAGCTCCAGTCCGTACCTCTGGCTTCAAAGCCCTGTATAAAAGTGCCAATGAGTAAAAAGCCGCTTCAAGACATGAACAATTATGTTCTAACTGTTATTCGTATCCAACAAGTAGTACTTTCGAAGCGTCGGACATATCTACTGGAGATATGCTGGTGGGCATCAGAAGTCCTAGCAGGGTCACAATATGTCCAAGTGACAGTATGGCAAGTATGATTATGATGGGATGCTCCAGTAGCAGGAGCGAATACCTTTCAAACAAAACACTGCAATTTTGAAGGAAAATGAAAATGATAAAATACATTTGCAGCTTTACCTGTAAAAGAATGTTTCAATTATTTCAAAGAATTTCTGGTGATGTGGACGAAATGTGTACATATTAGCAAAAATCACCTGAACCAGCTACCGCACACTGAATAACGCGCACTTTCTTCAATGCACTTTGTAAATTTTCCACATCGAATGCCCCATAACGTACAGTGTACATAATGTACATTGTTACCGCTTTTGATGCAGAGGCATGAACACGAGAACAATCAATGAATATTTCCCCAAACTGGTCCAAGTTATTCTTCCAGCACTGATTGCGCACTACGTAGTACGTACGTACTATGTGCTGTCGTATGTATGTACATAACATATAGTCTGGTTTACTTGGGAATTGCACCTTGGCCCACCAAATCCCCCTTTGAAACTTGGAATTTGGACAAACTACAGTAAGATTGATTTGACTTGACATGACCCAAGTTTCTAGCTTGATTTCTCCCATTGATTTGATTTGATTACACGGCAGTAAATTTCACATCTGGGCGCCAGGTGTGAAACGGTTCACGAGGATGCAGTTTTTTGGGACGAAATTTTTGCACAAGGTGAGGCATATTCTTGGGTATCTACTAGTATCTGTAAAAAATTTCAGCGCTTTTACTCTCGTGTTCCCAAGTTATATTAACCCCAAACGACATTTTATATCCAAAACGGACAACCTGTACCTTAGTTCTGCATTCAGCTGCCAAGTTGCTGGGTTCACGTTGTCGAGTTTGTTCTTCACTGCGTTCGGAACGCTCCTCATTTAGCAAAACCGCCGAGATCTGAAGGCCCACTGTGGAGGTCATGAAAAAAAAGTTAGGCAGTGGAACGTGTTTTTGTGGAGTTCACTGTCCTCTAGTAAAATTTCATGGAAAAAAACAGTTTGTCAAGTTCATGTTTTGTTGAGTTCATTTTAAAACTCAAGTTTGTGGGCTTTAAAATTCATGAATTTCACAGCGAAATAGTCGAGTCAGTTCCCGGAGCACTAGTACGTACGTACGTACACTCGACAACAAAACTCAAGTTGACATTGTGGAGTATAATTTGCGAGGAGCCATACGTAGATGGCTCGATCTGCGGTTAAAAGCACACTTGCATACGTACTGCTGACTATCATTATTTTTCAAATCAGCCTATTCCTTTATGCGAAAGTTTCATGCTCTGACCATATTCGTCTGCTAACAAAGGAATCAGCTACCACGTCAGTTGTTGCCAGTAATTGCATACACGTTCTGGGACTATGGTCTGTGTTATACCCACGTCATGGTAGAATAGCGGTGGAGTTTCCTGGCGACTGTCCCAACTTAAACTTGCCAGTTAGGAGCAGCAGAGATGGAGAGTTGCTAGGTGTAGAGAAAGTGGAAGCGACAGACTTACTGTTGAGAAAGTCAACCGCAGCAAATCTGACGCAGATTCCGCCATTGCTCTGGCCAATTCAAAACCGCTTCTACTTCAATAAATTCGCGTTGGATTTTTGTGCGGGAACAGCTCAGCCAGATCTACCTTTTCGCTGTAAATTTCAAAACAGCGAAAACCGTTGGATGCTGAAATCATTTAGCAATTGTGCGTACAAAAGAACATTAGGAACACTGCAGCTACGAAACGTTATTGTGTTGATGGATGGTATTGCAGTCGGATGCGATGAAGAACAAATGCAACGCCGCCTGCTGTTGATTCAAGGAAACTCTTGCATTGATCATCCAGAGCGTTGGAAATACATCTATCGAACTGGAAGATTGACAGAATTTCGCCTAGTGGAACGACCAAGGGTTATTCTAATAGATCAAGGCTGGGGCTACACCTATTTTCATTTTCTAATCGACAGCTTGCAGAAACTGTTTCAGCTACCTAATTATCAAGAGCTTCTGAAAGATAAAAACACATTTTTCATCGTACCAAAGTCCGGCTTCTTGGATGGATCAATAATGAACCGATTTGTTCCTGACACTTTCCAGCTATTGGGTGTTTCCGAAGATCGGCTAATAACGGCTCGTGAAAATCTGGGATTGTTGGTGAGAAATGTCAGGATTATTGTGCCCGAGTGGTGCGCAGAAAGTTTGGCTACCAGCATTCAGCGCATGATGGCATACTTCTGGAAGAAAACGGCTCCCCTGCGTACGCAAAATTTGCCTACCCTTTTGATAGACCATCGGCCAGAATCAAGTAGTTTCAACTGTGATAAAGGCCAACTGTCATATCGCTGGATTCTTGTGGTGAAGCGAGGATTCCATCGTTATGTGCGAAATCACAAGGAGATGATGAGACAGCTGAAAAAGCGTTTCCCTTGTGAAGTTTTTCTGGAATTTGGTGAGAAGCAGCCAGCTTCAGTCGCCGCTGTCTATTTTTCCAACGCCAAGCTGGTTGTGGCACCACATGGCGCCGGTTTGTCTAACCTTGTCTTCTCAGAACCACCTCAATTATTCTCTGGAAACAAGACCGGTACAAGGACGAGGGGGAAGGCAGTGATTGAAATGATGGTAGCCGAGCGTCCTCAGCTCCGCCTGTTCGCGCGCCTTGCTCTCACTTGCGGATTTCGCTATTACGGTCTCATGTTCTACAAAATTGCTCATGCCCCGTTGACCGGCTTCACGGCTGATATTGAGAAGTTGTTGTATACGGTGGAGCTTGCACTGACAGACATAGGAGAAGCACCAAAGGTGATGGGTAAAAAACTAGGAGAAGTGAACAAAGATTACAAGTGGACAGCCCCTGAACAATACGTACAGCTTTCTGGAGAGTGGTGCGGATTGAAAGAAGATGGAAAAGGCATGCTACATTAGCTGTACATACCGTACTGTATCTGCATACATAGTTGCACTAGTATCCGTAGTACGTACGATACGTAACGTACATAGTTAGAATGGATAGTCAAAGTGGTCGATAGAGATTTTTCCAGTGTTGTTGTGTTATGCTTATGCTGGCATCACATAGCATTCGATATTTTCGTCTATTTGACCGGCCGCGATTCCATCCTGTCTCTCCACTGCATCCGTTGTGTACCAGTGATCTAGAAAGAAAAGGGAGAAGCCCGTTACAAATAGCGAATGTAGGCACAGTATGTAATGTAATGAAAGGATATTTTTTGTACATAGGTGTACATACATAGTATGACGTGCAGGTGCATGCATGGATACATGCATGACGGCATACCTACATATACCTAGGTACCTAGTCTTCTGCCTGCGCCACCGTTGAACAATCGATAAAGGGGTACGGTGGCTCCGCAGCGTTCAGCATCTGCCGGATCCGAGCAATAGCCCACTTGACCCGATCCATCAACGTTGTAACCTGCAAAAGCAGTTTTAGCGCTCACAAACATTTCCCTGCAGTAGTTTATGCTTCTGCTTATTCAAGCACGGTGTGTGCATGTGCGCATGTGTCATGTACGTACGCATCTTTATTTATTTAGGTATAGACCTATTACATAATATGACGTGTGTACATGATCAATCAATACCCGTAGCTGCCGACTGCGCAGGATCAATGGTGTAGAAGTGGTCGTATCTCCATTTCTGGTAGCGACGGAAGAGCGGTTTGAACGTGCACTGTTGACCTTCGAAATTCACGTCCGCCTTGTCGTACACGTAGCCGATGATTCCTTTGTATCCGCCCGCCGTCTCCGCTTCTGTCTGATCATTGGTCAGGAAGCAGTCGCGCATGCTGTATATTCCAGTCAGATCAGACCGATGCAACGGAATCCAATGGCCTGAAAACTTTCCAATAATACTTTATGAAAAGAAGTCATCAAGAAAAATATGAATATGTATGATTTCTCGATCATAAACATGTACACAAGTACGTACGTATGACCGACCGTCGTGCAACTATGTATTGTACGACTGTCGGCTGTATGACTCGTTAAAAGGCGCCTCACCGACGTAGAAAAAGGTTCCTGCCATGGGTCCCTGAAGTACGCCGAGCTTCGGCGTCTGTTTCTCTTGGAATTCGAAGATATCCAGACAGCGGCTGGTGTCCAGATTGGCATCCGTCTTAACCTCGTCGATCTTGGCCTGATCGATCAGACCGTTCACTTGTCTATAGATCACGACCATGTATGGATCGCCTGTAAACGTATAAGAAGAATGGCATCGTGCCCTGTCCTGGTCCTTTTTCTTATCTGCATATTCTAACATTCAAGGCTCGATTCACATCAGAGACAGGTGCTGGGCTTACACTCTCCTTTCGTTCGCCATCTCCAAAGGCTGGCTAGACAGCAGACATTACAGTACATACGACTATTGACAACCGTGGATCTGTTGGGCGTACGATTTCCTTCTCTGATGTGAATGAGCCAAGAAGTTCAAGACTTTTCCCCATGTGTAGCTGTTTAGCCGTAGGGGACAGAAATTGTTATTCACTGCCTCATTCATGCCTTCGTTTCCAACTGGAGCCTCATAGGCGAGCATTTCCACTCCACCAGCGATGTCTGTGCCCTGAATATTCATGACAATCCAGTTGGCGCGCCACTTGTCATTTGTTGCACAGTCGTCAAGGTTTGAGTCGGGATCTATAGAAGACACTTTGGACGGCGAATTGGAGAAGGAAAGGAAAATGTCCACCATGCAAGCCGAGCACATAGACAAATTATCACCTGCCATGATGAGTGTGTAATGATTGTTGGCAACCGGGCTTCCAGATTCATCATGGGGCCAGTTTATTTGGCTGGGTGCATTGGTCACATCATGCGGCGCCAAATGCTCACCCATTACTATCTTCGCACTCCCAAACCACATCTGAAACGGTCTCATTGCGCATAGATACAGTAATCTTGCTTTAAAGAGTTGCGTTCAAGTACCGTTGGTATGCATGCAGTGCAAATCATGCACATTCGGTTGACAAAATGCATTTACGTACAGTGCGCGACACGTGACAAGTCTGGATCCCCGCGCCCTCCCCGGAGGCCGCCCGGTGTGCGCGCGCGGTCCGCCCGGTGAAACGGAGGAGAAAAGCAGCACGTACCCCTAGAGCGCGCGCTTTAGGGGTACGTGAAAGGAGAAGAAATGAAATAAAGAAAGGAGGAGAATTTTGACGTGTTTTGGAATCCTCCTGTCTCCTTGCTTCAACTTCTGTGTTCTATGCTCTTGTAGCGTCGCAATTTATGGCAAAATAATGCCTTGCTAGGCCTACTCACTCGTTTTCTTCTGTTCAATTTCTTTTTTCCTTTCTTTTCTTTTTCCCGTCTCCATTACTCCGCGCGAGTCGCGCGGTGTCTCCCCGGTGTCTCCTCGCGCTCTCCCCGCTTCCACCGCGCGCCGCGGGGATACAGACTTGTCACGTGTCGCGGACTGTAGTACCTCGGTTTCCTCTGGTGGAACCGCACTTTTGATATGACTCAACATTCTCGTTGTGTTGGACAATGCAAGGTGAAATTTCGCGACCACCTCCAGGTTTTGGCAGTGTCCATGTTGGATGCTGAGACATATGGATAAGAGCGCTGTTACAATAACCGGCCAGCCCATCGTGGCTTTAGTAGAAACGGGTCTCGCGGCTTTACTGAACCGATTTAGTGAGCTAATGTGCAATGTTGGATAACCTACATTATCGAATTATGCATGAAGCTGAATGCAATTTGCATTGTTTGTTCATGTGGCTTTATTGGCACATAACGTTACACATTGGGGCTATGAACTTATTGTTTCAATGCACCGCACTTTAATATTCATATGACAATGCGAAAAAGGAAGACACACTTTTCTTTATTTTGGTTCTTGTCATCTTAGGCTGGCCAAACATAGCAGGTGATTCCTTCTCCAGTGGTTTTGGGATCGTTCTTGGTTTTGTTGCGATATTCGTAATAATCGGTTGTGTACCAATGATCTACGAAGTACACAGTCTTTGTTAGAAATATGCCCCCAGAATATAGCACATGTGTTACCTTCGGCTTGCTTACCTCTATCCTTCATTGTTCCGCCGTAATAATATGCTCTGTACAGGGGTCGGGTGGCTCCGCATCGTCGAAAATCCGCGGGATCCGAACAGAAGCCAGCCTCCTTCTCTCTTTTGTAGGCTACAGTACAGTAGAGCTCGTGTTGTTTGTAGGGTACTACGGGGTAAACCCGGACATGGGGTAAACCCGGCACCTAAGCTTTTCTAAACTATCCGCTTCAGCAAATGATGAAACATGATAACTCATTTGAAAGAGGAGAGTTCAAGGAATCGATTGGTAGAATACTTGCCTCAATCCGGCGTTTCGTTGCTGAGATATACTAGGGGTCCGCGTTTACCCCCCCCCCCCCCCCCCCCGTGTCCGGGTTTACCCCACAGTACCCTACTTACTACTACTGTGCTAGTACGTACTACTTCTCCTTACTGCTTTCTGCAAATTTCTGAGTGTATTTCTGCAAATTTATTAAGTTTTCTTTACTGTTTTTCGCCTTTTCTGCTTCGTCTTCATCCAGTGTGTAAAAGTGGTCGTCGTATTTGGTACTGTAGAGCCGGAGTAAGGGTTTGAATAGGCACTGTTGTCCATTACGATACACCTGAGGCGTGTCCGAGACATAGGCTTCAACTCTTTCATAGGTGGGAGTGGTCTTGGCTTCTTGTCGATCTGTCGTGTACAAATGATCGCGCCCTCGTTCGATTCGATACAGTGGCACACGGGCAGCTGAAACATAAATCGTATGTACTACTCCTGCGAGTAATTCTACAGTAGATACATACAAAGTAGGTACGTCGTACACGTGCAAATACAAGAATATGTATGTAATTCTTGCCTACAGAATGTAACCGAAGCTCCCAGAACCAACAGATAGCCAAAAGTTATTAGTACCATCGTTGTTGTGGCAGTTTCACCAAGAAATGTGAAAGATCAAATAAGGTTCAATGGGAAAGATAAGAGAAACAAAACACAAGGTCTTTGATGTGCTGCTTTTGTATGGAGCGGAGAGCACACAACACAATAAAAACATGTTTGTGTTCTAAAATTACTGGTATTGTTACGTACGTACATACATACTGTACTGTACATACACCTAGGTAGGTGACAACGGAACAATGAAAACGAAAACAAGGAGTAGTGAATAAACAAAAAAAGCATCCGACTTATTTGAGCAGCGGCTTCATCGAAACAAAAACAAAAAACGACAGTTGACAGTAGTCACGTTGTTCCTCATTCACGGCTCAGGTTTCCAGCAATTCAGGATAAAGTTCATCAACCTCGTCACCAAGTGATTTCACGAAGCATGAGATGCCTTCGAATCGACTCTTCTGCCCGAAGTGGTGACGAATACGTTCTTGACCGCTGACGGTGTACAAGTGATCTACAGGGTGTCTTTTTTCTCATGGATGATTTTGATTGCCAATTTCAACAGGTTTCCCTGTAGCGATTTCGCTCAAATTTTGCCCACATATTCCCGAACGTTTACCATTTACTTGGTAAAAATTTCAAGGTGAAATGCTGTATTGATAGTCAGAATTATCCCCTTCCTTTCAAAACGGCAATTTTGAGCTTTTTTCTACCGACTTTTTACTGTCAAATGATTGAAAGAAAAAAGTTGGATTCGAATGGCTCTCTCCTAAGAGCAAAATAGTTTCAACAAGATGGGACCTAAGCCCTGAAATGGAATAAAAAACATTGACAGTGTTGGTGGCATTGCTTGGAGATTGTCCAGTGCTGCTCATGTCTCATCAGTGTTGCATCATCAGCGGATGAGCCATAATCGTCAGATTTGATTACTGCTCCCGAATTCTTTATGGGGTGCAAAGACGGAAAGGGTCTACAAAGACAATCCGGAGCCGTGTACCATGCGAAAAAAATCGAGCAGTATTGCCATTTGCCACGTTTTTCGATATCTCAATAGAAGAATTGTAGCAGTAGTCGAATAGTATGGTGAAAATGCTGAAAAATTGTGATCTCATTTTCTCCGCTGTACTTCTCACTGCCAGCGCAGCATTTCAACTTGAAATTTTTATCAAGTAAATGGTAAACGCTCGGGAATATGTGGGCAAAATTTGAGCGACATCGGTACAGGGTAACCTGTTGAAATTGGCAATCAAAATCATCCATGAGAAAAAAGACACCCTGTACAAAATCATACATACGTACATATCGATCATCATACATACAGTAGCCTACTACATATGTAATGCGATATGTACTATTGGAGACAAGCAAGCAAAGCAAGCAAACCTCTGGCTTTTCCTGGCATATCAATCAACATTCGATAGAGCGGAATGTTTGCACCGCAACGATAAGAATCTCTTGGATGCGAGCAGAATCCAGGGGTCAGTGGCCCATACGGACCCATCTCCATCACGTACGAATTCTGCATGGCCTTCTCGGCTTCTGATGCGTCCAGAGTGTAAAAGTGATCGTCATGCTCGGCGCTGTACAGACGGAGAAGAGGTGTACGGTAAAGGTGTGCTCCGGTAATACGGAAGACCAAAGGACATTACCCTATGTACCTACTTATGCCCAGTAGGTACATACTCATATATAATTGTTCATTCCAGTTAGAAAGACTCAAGACAGCATCCGTTAGAATTACTGGAGTACTCCTTTAAACACACAGATTTGACCGTTCACTGTATGGATTGGCGGTATCCGACAAGTA
>JASAMW010006545.1:0-48354 GCA_030247985.1 Epsilonema sp. ZAB3_2
TCGTAGATGTAAATGACTTGGCATCAGCAATAGTAAAGGATTTTGATCTTTTTCATCGATCAGTTTGGTGCTGAAAGCGTTCGCGAATTGATGCCAAAAGTGATGCCAAGGCGTCATGATTTAGTCCGCCCATCGAGAGTTGTCTTTTTTCATTTATGGATCTTTCTCCGCGTTTCACGCTTTTCTGCAGAAGCGCAGCACAGCCGCAACTACAACTCTCGCTAGATGGACTAATTACGAGTTGCGGTAACGCGATTGATTGGGTTGGTCGATAGTGTTCCCGCGGTATTTAGTGAAAGTTTGGATCGGTGTGTGCGGGGTCGTCGGCGTTATTCTCAGTCGTCGTCAGTTCTTTTTTTCACTCGCTTTTCCGCATCCAGAATGATTTGGTAACAAGATCGACGACCCCACAGGCACCCATCCAAACTTTCACTAAATGCCGCGGGGTCGCCATCGACCAAGCCAATCGCATTACCGCAACTCGTCCATAGGATAGCAGGTGGGTGCGTGGAGCTGGAGAGGGGAAGAGACAACACTTTTTTTTTTTTCTTCAGGTAATTTCTGCTTTGGAGACGTTGGAAGCTTTAGCCGGTCGAAATGAGCGGGAGAACGATGAAATAATCTCGTTGAAACTAAACGTGGAACGGTTAGAAAGGGAGAAGCGGGAGAGAAAGGAGGAACGGCAGAAATTTGAGCAAGTGCGTACACTTATGTTACGTCACGTCCGAATAGGGACCGGTGTACCGTGCTGTACATGACACAGCTCCGTTCTTGTTCTGTACTTAGTAATGTGTATGAAGCGAAAGTACTTAGCATAGCGTTATTCAATTTGGTGATATGTGGTAGGAATTGGAACAAGTGGAAGAGAATTATCGGAAGGAAATACAAGAACTGTGGCAAATGGTGGCCAAGCTACAAGAAGAGAATAAGCGTCTTTCAAACTGCGTGGACAGCCACAAGGAAGATGACAGCCCCACGCAACGTAAGTTTCAATTCAAAACTCAGTGTGCAGGTCACATTCGGTAATGTTTTGACAGCTGATGCCGCTGTTGATTTGTGGCGTACAAGCCATACAGGCGAGGCATACAGGGCATACAGGCTATGATTTATCTGATTTTTTTTAACGCGTACACGGTGTTATTTTATTGTTACCTGATTACATAATAGATGCGCTGTCCGTACAGTATTATTTGTCAATTATGTCCAGTGTTTGTTTTTGTTGCAGCGGTGAAAGAAGAGGAGATAACGATGATGCTCAGCTTGCGTAATACAGTCGACTCCTTGCGGGACCAAGTGAAAGCAGCGACGAGAGAAAACGAAGAAAAGGCACAAGAAACGCATGTGGTATGTGCCGTTTGTTACGTACTAGATAACTGATACTACTAGTACGTAGGCGTGCAGAAACCGCGAGGGGAAAGAAGAGGCTAAAACAGAAGCTGTCGCTGTCTGCTTGTGTGGGCGAGCATTTTATTGATTGCCTCTTTTGGGTATTAGGTTTTTAGTAATAACGAAGTAGGGGCTGGTGGTTCATTGAATGGAGGAAATTGCCGGGCGTCTTGTGGTAAAAGCCAACAATACTTCAGAGATTGAAGATGATAGATGTATAGGCCGTAGCTAGGCTAGAGCGCGCCTTACTTACATACATCTGATTACGCCCATGCAATGCGTGTACGTGCGTACGTAAGCGTGTGCGTCAAAATGCAATCACCATAACTTTTGGTTTCTTCCGCTAGTAGGGAATACCCATAGACGAGGGACCATGCCATCTTCGCTTTTTGGTTCTACGTACGTAAATTGACGCACCGCGCACAGTGAGATCGCAGCTAATTTTGATGGTTTACGCCGTATTATGTGTCGTGTGCATGTGTACATACTACGGTAGGCTAGACTGCAGGTTTATGAGCGTGTGTACGTATGTTTCAGTTGCAGCGACAGGTGGAGCGACAGGCGCGAGTGAATAAGGAGTTGCAGAGGAAGAGTAAGGCGATACAGAATCAGGCTCGTGTACTGGTGGAGGAGAAGGCGGAGTTGATCTCCCAGCTGCAGAAATGCGAGCTGCATCTCATCGACCTGGAGCACAAACTCGGAGAAACGGAAAAGGCCAAGAAGGATCTGGAACAAACAAAGGTACTAGTAGGTACCTGGAATGGAAGATTATAGTAGCTCCTAATAAGTATGCATATGCACTCGCAGTTGCTCTTTTGCTCTTCTCGTTCTCTACTACCTAATTACTCATTGGTATGTACAGTACCATGTCGTCGATTTAGCTTTTTTGTGTCATGAACCGTCGATGCGGCTTAACTTGCGTGGCTTTGCTCCTCAACTGCATACTGCTAGCTTTTTCACTGTAAATTTTCGAAAACTAATCAAGTTCTTGTTGACTAACATTATGCACCCACCAGGGAGTTGGAACGTGCGATACATGTGTTGAATGTACGATGTTTGCATTGGAGTGGGCGGGAGATTTCAGGCTGGAAAGATCAAGTCGGATGTACAAGAAGCGAGGAAAAGTGAGGAGCAGGATGAAGAAGAAGAGGGGGAGGAGGCAGTGAGCAGCAGCTATCACGCTACCATCTACGCTTTCCTCAGCGACCTGCGCCAAGTTCTGTCCTCTCGTTGGTTGGGCGCTTGGACCTCCTCCAGTACGGCGGATGCTCAGCCACAGCCGCCTGTGGCATCGCCTCCTGTCAAACCAAGGACTTGGACACCAGGAGGAGAGCCGCCGTCAAGGAGCTTCGGAGCACCGGCCCTTGTAGAACCACCTGTACCGTCGGCTACAGGAGGAGGAGGCAGAGCAAGAGCCATGGCACCCCCGGCATCGGTGAGCATGCCCTGTGTATGCACTCACTCACCCTCATTCACTCGCTGAGCCAGTCCTTAGCACATTCACTCTCCTGTCGTTGGTGGTCGCCGTTCTTCTCCTTGTCTGCACTTTGTCGTCGTCGTCGTCGTTTACGTGCTGTGACAGCTTTCGTCGGTTCACGAGTATGTACTGAATATGTAGTACATCCGTTTTTGCACGGGCGTGCACTAGAGAAGGGGCAGAATAGAAGAGATAGGGAGTGGGTGGATGAATACTAAATAGCACAGTCGCATGATTCGGCATGTATGATGTTGGAAGCATGCTTCGTTCGTGTATGATTCGTATTAGACTGTCTGGCTAGGTGTTTAGAGAGATCGTTAATATGTAAGGAATGCGAATTGGAGTGATAACAGCACTGCGCTTTGGCCTATTATAGGCTCCAATATTGTTTTGTGTTGTAGACGGAGGAGGCTGGTGGAGAGGACGCTCCTCGCTTCTCTTTGGTGGAGTTGCGTGCAGTGCTGCAGGAGAAGAATACGCTGAAGGCGCGAGTGATGGAACTGGAGGAGGAGCTGGAACTTCTCCGACCTCCCGCCGCCACACCCTCTCCTCAACCGCCGGAAAAGTATTATACCCTACCTACATTACACTATATTGTCCAACCAGAGTTGACCATGGGAGTTTCCGCGCTTTGCGTGAAATAGAAATCCATTCACGGATTACAGTAATTCTCCGCGCTTCTGACATAGCGTACTTCTTTTCCTATTCTGCGGGATAGAAATGCGGGCAAAGGCCTATAGTATCGATAGACACCTCTGGCTCTCCAGGTCCAGACCAATTCTTGGAATAATAACTTTTGTTTGTTCACATCCTACACCATACGTATGTATGCGTTTTTCTAGGGCGGAGGAGGAGGAAGTGGTGGTGTATGGGCCTATCAATCGCGAGCCGGAGGATAAGCTCTATCCTTGGAAATACGACCGAAGAGACTCGGGTGTTCGCAAATTGTAAGCTGGCTTTTCCCATCCTTTTCCTTTATCGAATGCTCACCTTCACTTTCCCCCTCCACGATGCTCATTTGATTTCTCTTCGTTTCTTTCTTATGGTGACTTCAGTTGGCGTGAAATGTGAGAATGCTGTAGTAGCCTATGTACGTATGTATTTTGTGTCGTAATGGTTGGCTTTACTGTTGTGTGCTGTTTAGTTTCTCTCGATTTCGCAAACAGCCGGAAGGACGTCGCGCCTCTTCATCCCATTCTTCTCCGAGCAAATCGTCAGCAGCCGCTTCCCCGCCTCAGTCGTCTTCTCGCTCTTGTGAGTCTCGTGATGTGCTCTTTTTCACTTGTTTGATGAGAGATGAGTGGATTTTTGATGGGTTTTCGTTCTCTTTCCCTGCTCTCTTCCCGTATGCATGAGTTTCTGTCTTATAGCTCTGACTACCGAGGATGAGAGGAGGGGCTCCTTGCAGTTGCAGGTGCCGTCTGCAGAACTCCAGTCTTATGGCTGGCGTTTCGGAGTGAGGGACTGAACCCTTGTCCTCCCTATCATATGTAATTACTAGTACCGTACGTACGCCGCCCAAAGCATGGCCGGGCTGCTTTATGTTTGAGTTGCTTGATTCCTATTTCCTACTAATCAAGGAAGAAGCGTGAAGGGGTAGCGCGATGGTACCAATAATGCAGTGCGTGCGACATTAGCTAAACGAGATTAAGGTCTCACACTATAGATCTCTGAGCCGTGGACTCCTGTACTACTACTGAAGTATCTGGTGATATCTAATTCCAGCTGTTTTCACTTCCTGACACCATACGATCATCCGTCTGCTTGTTTTCCGTTCGTTGTTTCCGCTCCAGTCGCGCTCTCTGCGCTCGTCTTCGTACTATGCAGGGACAACTGTCTATGCATGGACTTCTTGATAAATTCGGTCCAGGCTCTCCTGAGCCAACGAAAGCGAGTTGAGAGGAGATCAAGATATCGATCGAAAGCTTGTTACACGATCTCTTTGACGCGCCATAGAGCGCCTCTTGAAACGGCCTCTCCGTGGCGCTATTCTTATTGAAACGATAACTTTTTCAAACACGTTTTTCTAGGATAACTTTGCGTAGAGGCAACGTAGAGAGGCGCCGCAGGTACCGATCGATTCCTCTCGTCAAGACGCGTTGAATGGTGTGCCGCATGTTGAAAAATACCCAGTGGTTCCTTCGGAACACCCAAATCGCGTGGTTTTTGGGGCGTTCTTCGGCGTGTCGTACTGCGCCGAATAAAAGAGCTTTGGCGCTGCCATTTGGTGTACGTGTAGAGGAAGGGTTGTTCTTTATTCACATTATGACGGATCACTTTTATCTTGCGTACAACGGCTACGACGAAGCCTCAAAGTTGGCTCCGAAACTATAGTGTGAGACCTTAGAGCTGATGCATGGCTGACTCTCATCTCTATTACTGTCCTGCCCTACGGTTGAAGATACTAACTAGTAGTTGCTACAGGAAATTCCTCATCATTGCATGGATTGCTACTAGTCTTTTTTTGTTTCGCACAGTTGGATATTATTGACGTGGCCTTTAAAATGAGTGGGCGCAGTCGGTATGAAGGTTTTTTGCTGCTTAGTAGAAATTAGTTTTTGATAACGAAGGGATCGAATACTTCGTTTTGTGCGCAAAAGGGAAAAGCTGCAATGGTCATATTAGTCAACTAAAAGATAGTAGCCAGGAATATTGGCAAAAATATATAATTCTGCTTAGGGGAAGAATGGACGACTTAGTGTAAGCGCACAGAGCATCCCTGGCAGATATTGGCCCCAATTTATTGGGTATTTGAAATATCCAATTAATTGGATATCCAATTAATTGGGTTTTACGAAACCATTACATTGGGTTTTACGGAACCATTTTATTGGATATCCAATTAATTGGGTTTTACGAAACCATTACATTGGGTTTTACGAAACCATTATAATGGGTTTTACGAATCCAAAAGATTGGATAAATCCAATTAATTGGATTCGTAAAAATCGATAATTTTACGAAACCATTGTAATGGGTTTTACGAATCCAATTAATTGGATTTATCCAATCTTTTGGATTCGTAAAACCCATTATAATGGTTTCGTAAAACCCAATGTAATGGTTTCGTAAAACCCAATTAATTGGATATCCAATTAATTGGATATTTCAAATACCCAATAAATTGAAGCCAATATCTGCCAGGGATGCTCTGTGCGTTTACACTAAGTCGTCCATTCTTCCCCTAAGCAGAATTATATATTTTTGATATTGGGTTACCTGCTAATCTTGTGTAGTGGACAAAGATTGCGACTTTCCTAGTTTATGTTCATACTGTTGTGTTTCAGCTTCCGCTTCTTTTTCAAAGACAGCAGCAGAAACAGTTCACCTTTACCCGCTCGAAAATCACAACAGCAACCGCAGCAGCTTAGCGCACCGAATGCCTACTAGCCCGTGTGAAGAAGCACTAAACGATCCCGAATTGCTTGATGATGGGGATCGACATTGTTTCATTGTAACACCGGCCACAGAAGAAAGGTCACAACCCGTTGACTCGCATGTGTCTCATTCTGAGGTAGAAGATGGTGCTGTGTTCAGGAGGCGTCTTTTCGTATCTCTGGATCTTGATCATTGAATAATCGTGGAGCTCTTTGATGTCTTAAGCGGCGTTTGTGACGATACATGCTCATCAGATAAAAGTACGTACGTAATATAAAGTGAAGTGCGACATACTTGGTGTGACTGCGGAGCTAATTTTATCCCGATCGATGTCTGTGACTGAATCATTTCCTGTGACAATACCGCTTCCATTGTTGTATTGTTTGGCCATGTGCTTGTTTTAGCAGTTTGGTAGCTGTGCTTGATGCATGGTATATAATAGCAATAGGTACTCCTAGTAATGGGGTATGGGAAAAGGTTTATGGGGAACCGTCTTATGAGCGACCGACCAGTTATTGTAGTGAGCATGCTTTCTGATATCAAAAATAATAACTCCTGTATTGAGAAGAATGGGCGCCGTATTTTTCGGTTACCTATTTTCTGGTTTTATGAAACCGAAAATTAGGGTAACCGAAAATTCGTAAGAACCCCAAAAATAGGTTTTGTGAAACCCGAAATATAGGGTGGGTACTGGGAATTTGAAAACCCCGAAATTTAGGGGTCTCAATACGGGAATTATATATTTTGCTGACATAAATGTGGACTGCACTGCACTGTGATGTAATACGCCTCCATTTTGTACACATGTACCGTGTAGGCCTATTTGAAAAAAATTGCCATAATGATACGTTGATCCCTGTTATTTCATGAGCGCACAATATATTGTTTGATATTTCTTTATCGGACATGCCGCCCGGGCACGCACATTGCGGGATTGCATTATTGTGGTGCTGCCGCTGGGCTGGCCGATATTCGGTGATGTTTATTTCTACGTTTGCGTGGAGGCGGCATATTGTTCACGCGATATTTCGTTTTGAATAATGTCCATGGTCGACTAATTGAAATCATGTACTTCTAGAATACACACTGGACGTCCTCACTTTCTCACTATCCTTTCTGTGGGCCTAAGCGCGCGCGCTACATGACTTGATGACTACGCTTCGAGGCGTCCGCGTCACGTAGGCTTGTTTTGTTTTATTTTCTTTCTTCTTCATCGCTCTCTTTGTCTTTTCTTGAGCCTTTTTCCGCCGGTTATCTCTGGGGATATTGCGATCTGATTGATATGCTTTGACTGATGGAAGAGCGGTCTGAGAGACGGAAATTGTGTTTCGATGGCCTTTCTGGGATTTTTCAGGAAAACGCTTGTTTTCAATCACATACCTTGTTTTCGATCTTCAGTCAATGCAGTTGCCTGTACGTAACGTAGTACTAGGCCGTTCAGAGAGAGCATTCTGGTACCGTTTTTGTGTGGAAATGGAAGAGTGGATGTTATATTGAATGGCGTATGCATTGTGTGTTTATTTGTACACAACAGTTTGATCCAAATGGAACTGATGTTTGCAATGTGTCATTTATCTGTTCGAACTTCGAAAGATATGTGTCGGCGTTTCCTCGTTATTCTGTCTTGATTTATGTCCGCAATTTGTTTTTCCCTCACTGCGTTACCTTTACATGGTGTCAACCAGTTGTGGGTGTGTAGGAAAAAGTTTGAACTTGCTGCCCGTCCTTTGCGATGTGCAGGCATTTTTTTCTATTTTGTATCTTCTTTCTTGGCCCACTTATTATTATCTCTTCTTTGATGTTCCGCCAATCTTCCTCCTCATTTGTAGTAATTGGTGTGTAACTCATGTTCGTACAGTACTGTCAACTCAGAAGTGTTGGTAATTACTTGGCGGTAGGCGATTTGTTGAAACCTTGGAATTACTTTGACGACAGACAGCGCTCCTGTAGGGAGGGAGGGAGATGGAGATAGGTGCGGTGATGTTTTGTACGGGTGAATGAGTTTTGGGGTTGGGTTGGTTCCTTTTGTGTGGCATCGCTCGACCTCATTTGTTGGTGGCCACACCATCTCTTTATATGTATATCTCTTATCTTATTTGGGCTCGTCCAATCAATCTCATTTGGGGCTACCTAACCTACCTTTATCCCAGAGGTGTTGACTGTCCTGTACAAAGCTTGCCTTTGATCTGCTATCTAGGCGTTCTATTGATGAGAGAAGTTGTTCGCGCGACTTTGAATTTTCGACGACTCATTTGAGTGTTTGTTGGAAGGCGACGAAGGAGAGCGGGAACTGTGCTTGGATAGGAACGGATAGAAAGGAGAGGGAGCTGGCTGGAGGTGGAGAGAGAGAGAGGTGTACGTACTGTATGGTATGTATCTGGGATTGAGGAATGAGCGACTGACGGACGGCTGCAAATAGAGGCGGACATTCTCGCCCAGACTACCCGATTTTCCTTCAGCCGCCAGCGCGCTTACCCCTTTGAACACCCGCCGTATCGTATGGTAGAGTGTAGGTGCGTATATTTGCGCATGTGCATACGGGATAGTAAGGTTGTTTGAGGTGGGCGGCGTATGTATGGTGATGGTGGACTGGAGGGATAAATAAAACGAGCCTTTGTAGTATTGGATTGAACACGCGCGACATTTTTTGCACCTCCTGTCTTGTAGACCTTCACCTGGCCCCTGTGCGCCCGTCAAAGTTTCATCTTTATTCCACCCTTTACCAGAGCATTTCCCCCCATCTACCATCTACTTCCTCTTTCTTCTTCTTCTATACTTGTAAACTCATGCCCGCCTGTCCTCCCTCCCTCCCCCTCCTTTCTCTCTCCTCTTATCCCATCCCAATCCCTCCCTCCTCCATTCAGTGTCGTTGCGGATTGTCTGGTTGCTCATTGTGGGATTGCTGCTGATTCGGCGTGTTTTTTTCTTTTTCTCTTTCCAGACAACCTCTATCTACGTACGTACGTACATGGTCGTCGGGAATCGGGAGGGACAGAAAGAGAAAGATTGTGACGGCACTTCGCCTGACTGCTGTGGCTGCAATGCGGCGAGAGAAAGAGAATTCGTGCTGGCGCTGATGGTAGCGGAGCCCCGGCGACTTCTACGATAATCTCCATGTCATGTAACTATCCCGAGTACTACGAAAAGAGGAAACTTTTACGAAAATGGATGATGATCAGCAGCCACACTGAGGACAATGGAGCGAATGACTTTTGCCGCCACTGAGTCGACAGACTGTGGCGCTTATTAGGCTATTCTCTAGCCGTCAAACAACCCATCAACGGCCGCCGTCTCTCTACTGCGTGCCTACTGTAGTTAGTTAGGAGGAGGCGGGGAGGTGCGGAGGGTCTGTTGGTTTGGCTGGTGGCGGAGGTCTGCGGCCCTCACGAGTTTTCTTCCCTTGGCAGGCCTCGTCATCTGCCTCTTGTTGGTGCTGACACACACTCTCCCTTACTGGCAGACATTTATTCCGTGTCAGCTTCCTTCCGTCCCTTTGCTTCCGGTTCTCAAGTTCAGCTTTGCCTCTGCTAGGAACAAGCAATCGAGTAGATCGGTCGGCGATGGTATTTCGACGTCGCTCTTTCCTGCTCAAGCTGCTGCTCCTGATTCCGGCTGTGTGGTTCCTGACTGTGGTTCTCTTCGCTTTCAGCGATCGAGGACGCGGAGGAGGAGATGAGGCGCCTGACTGGCTGCAGAGGAAGCAGCAGAGGCCGCAGGACTCGGAGTTGGAGGCGGAGCGGAGGAGAAGACGGGAGGAGGAGAAGGAGGGCAGACGGATCAAGGAGATCCAAGGCTTCGGACCGCCCATCGACACCAAAGTAGACGAAAGCTTAGGACAGCAGCAGCAGCCGGGGAAGAAGGAGGAGGAGGAGGAGCGGAAGCAGAAGGAGGAGGAAGAGGAGCGGAAGGCGGAGGAGGAGCCGAACATCCCCAAGCCGAAGCCCGGCGTCCCCAACCCCAACAGCCCCATCTACAAGCGAGGAGACCCCGAGCAGGCCGGAGAGAAAGGCAGAGCCGTCAACGTCGACAAGAACGTAAGCACATCTCCCTTGATGCCACGTTCAGATTACAAGTACCGATACGCTCCTGCAATATGTACACTATGGGCAACCTTGAACTTTTTCGGGCGTACGTCCGACGTTACGTACGTCGCTAATCTGAACGCGGCATGATGACAAAAGCGTATGGGCACTTGGCAGATAAATTGTGTGTGTGTACGTACACATACCACCCCCAAAATACTGCATTGTGTGTGGCATGTGCGCGAAGTTCTAATAGCAGTATGCACAGTCCGTCTGCGCAATCGGCGTTTTCATTTTTGTATTTCTGTAGCTTAGCAGCATTGCCATCTGTTGCTGTCTGAACCTTTTCAGTTATGTCAGCTTTTGCTCAAAATTGCTTTGTGATGAAATGGCTTATGCTTTTGATGCGTTTGCGTGATTATGCGACTGGCTGGCAGGATAGTGGTTGACATTTTTTCTGCCACGACGCACACGCAACATCCGATACTGGGAGCCAGAGTGAAGAGTCGTTAGCGGCGGCATCGAACTAGCAGTTATAAGTCGAGAGAGCGAGTAGTGCTTTTTTGCTTGCGCAGGCGGAAGAGGATCGTCGCATTTTGTGACAGATGGGGGATGTGTCTGTTTGGGGGGCGACGGTAGTTAGCTTGGGTTTGTTCAGCTTTGAAGTGGGCTTGTTAGCATTCCTGCAGCTGGCTTGACAAGGCGGCTAATGGCTTATGATTGAGGCGGGGTGAAGTAGGGGCTGGTAGGGAGAGGGCAACAAGTGCATACGTACCGTACTGAGGCAGACAGAAGAGACGACAGACAGGCTGGAGGAGGGAAAAGGCAGAGGAGGGAAGGGGACTGCTTGTTGATGCGAACTGTCAGTCAACCTCTTGAACTGCGATTGGGCAAGACGAGAAGAGCGGAAAGCGATGGCGCATGATGCGATATGAAATACGTAACGGAATGGAGTTGCCGCCGACTCCTCTTCTTCTTCTTTTGTGTACAGTACAAGGACGGGGGAGTGAACGACGACGGCAGTATTTTGACGGTCGGTTGCGGTGTGAGAGGGAAGAAGAAGAAGAAGAAGAAGTTGTTGGTCTGTCTCTTGATCTGCCTGCCTGCTACTGTTTCACGCGTCCGTTATCGTGGCTGCGAGGGTGTAAAGTGCAAATTACACGTCGTTTCCTCCTCGCCTGTTCCATCCATCCGTACCTACTATGCATGACGACAGGGAATCCTATTGTGCATGTCCTTACGCCTGTATAGTGTTTAGGTATGCACGCATTCAGGAGCAGGGAGTGGAGGCTGGGAGGGAATTGCGGATATAAGGGAGCGTGTACAAATTACGTCAGGTGGTAGGGGAGGGGGGACCCCCCCCCCCCCTCCCCCCCTGGCCCAGCCTCTGACGTCAGTCTGACGGTGGGGGGGGGGGGGGGGTCGCCGCTCAGATCAATATTCTGACGCTGACGGGCATTACGTACGTACGTACATACACTGTACATTATTACAGTACATAGTATCTATTACTGTACATACATACTACATTACATACACAACAAGCTGCATATTATACCATACATGCATGCGTGCATGTATTATGCATGCATTCATACATACGTATACGCAAGTACTATTACTACTACTGGTGTCACCACCACCTCTGACGCTGACGGTGGGGGGGGGGGGGGGGGGGCCCCCCCCCCCTCCCCCCCAGACGGGGGGGGGGGGGGGGGGGGGGGGGGGGGGTACCCATCCATTTCGGCTGAAAACCACCTGACGTAATTTGTACACGCTCCCTAATGGGGATAATGTCGACTGAGTGAGAGGTGTGAAAAAGCCAGAAGAGAATCAATTTGATCCAACAGCCCACCCACCTACAGCCGTAGTGTAGAGTATGTATTGTTGGGAAGGGAATATTTTATGCCTAGCCTATTTTGAAAGGCCATCGATGCGTGTGAACGGGGGTGCGGTTATTGGATTTGCAGCATGCGTGGTCTGCAAAGAATAAAAGCCATTCATGTATCAAGAGAATGCATAAAATAGTGGTGCTTTTGCTTATATTACGCATGTGACATTAGGTTTGCGGGGGCTTTGCAAACGCATGGCTGCATCGTCAAATTGGCGAAGGAAGGAGTGGCTGTCCACTAACCGCAGCTGTCGATATTGCACATGCTGACACATGAAATGCACAATAAGGGAGTAACTGCTTGCATTGTTTTACTAGCCTGCTTGCAATACTAATGATTGTGTACATGCAAACACTCATTTTGCGGCGGACACAACACCACGCGCAATGCCTACGTACGTACTGTACTACATAATAAAATATGCGTATACACGTGTAGATGTAATAGCGTGTATATACTATACATGCGGATTTTCCAGGTTACCATTTTCTTTTTTCAGAAGCTTTCATCTCAGGATCGTAAGCGGTACGATGACGGGTTTCAGCAGAATGCGTTCAATCAGTACGCCTCAGATATGATTTCTATACACAGGACGCTTCCTGCCGCAGCGGACAAAGAGTAAGGCCTCGTATTGTTTGTTATGCTTCTGCCCTACGGCACAACGGTGGTAAATCAGACCAACTGCACTGTTGTAATACATGGCGTATACTCTGATGCCATGTTATCCACCGCTGTTTTGTCAGTGTGTGTTACGTAGCCTACGGAATACATGCAGTAGAATACTCTATTGTAAAACGGACTGGGCATCGGTTGGTGTTAAGGGCGGAAATCTGACACCTGCGAGTCTGCCTCCTGCTGCTCTTGTTTATGGATTCAGAAATAGATTGGAGGCCGAAAATGGACAGATGTTTTTTGGCGTGCGCCGCAATAAAAAAGTGGGCGCACTCCCAACCCTGAAACCTCCATCCAATCCGATCCTCTTATGGTGTGCGGGAATGAGAAAGGATCTGAGTGAGAAGGCCATTTCTGCTTGGAGTGCTGTTTGAGTACCTGTGGATGGATTATGCGCGTCTTTTAGAAGGGGTGGTTGAGAGGATGCAACAGCGTGAATTGAGTATCAGATTTTGTCAACGGTGAAGGAGGCGCCTGCGGGTAGCAGCGAGAAGGAAAGTGGGTGTACAGGGTGCGGTGGGTTTCGAGGTTGAGGTTTACTACCTTCTAAAATGAATGTCACACTCCACTAAAACAACATTTATCAACTCTTTCACGCGCTGAATGTACATACGTAGGTGGCGATTGAGGAGGTGCAATTATTGGTGTCGGTGGAGAGCAGAGCAATTTTGTCGCTCGTTTCCGCAGCTGATTTGTGTTGGTGCTGCGGGCGCAGTTTTTTCTCCGATAACCCCATGTGTACTATCAACTTGAATCTCTCAGTTTCGGCCATGCAACTCTTCATGGTCCCCTCTTGTGTCTTTACTCAAAGTCTACTAAATAGAAGTTTCAGGATGATGAGCCTATTTTATGGGCTGATGATTCGCATCCGGCTTTTTGAGTTATGACCCGGATACCCCGTTTTTCTACGCTCATAAACTACGGGGAGCAGGCGAGCGATTAGGGGAACGGAAGGAGAAGCCACCGTTTGGCTCTCTTTCCGCCGTTTAACCGCGCTGATAAAATATGACTTCTGCACGACTACCTTTCAAAGGAACCTCCTACGAAATAGATGTTTTATTATCAGGCAGCAGGGCGATGGTAGATAAGGAATTAAGACTGCTGTGAGGCGTGGTGGTACTGCGCTGGGATGGGAGTCATACTCTGAGCGCACTCCGCTTCTTCATATTTGCACGCTCAACTGAGCTGAGGGGCAAATTTAGCAGTCGAGGGTGGTTGAAGATACGATGAAGAAAGGCAAAGCAGCTAACGGGAGGGCAGCAGGGGGCAGCACAGCACCGCATTTGCTTTTGTGGGCTATACATCATGCTGTATGCACGTGCACAAGTAGCCTTCCCACAATGGATGGCTGAGGCTGATGTTGTGTTTTAGATGTATGGACCAGGAATACGATGTTGCCAACTTGCCCGATACCTCTGTTATCGTCTGCTTTCACAACGAAGCCTGGAGTGTCTTACTGCGCACCTTTCACAGTGTGCTGGAGCGGACACCTGATCATTTGCTCAATGAAATACTGCTGGTAGATGACTTTTCCGATAAGGGTAAGTGTCAAACATGCCCTCTCTTTATGTACCACTACGTAGCAGCAAAAATATATAATTGGGCTTAGGGGAAGAATGGATCACACAGTGTAAACGAAGGAGGCAATCCCTGACTCATATTCGCCCCATTTTATTGGGTTTTTCATTTCCCCATTTTATTGGGTACCCATTTTATTGGGTTTTACGAAACCATTTTATTGGGTTTTACGAACCCATTTTATTGGGTTTTTTGATTCGTCATTTTATTGATTTTTTCGATTCCCCATTTTATTGGGTTTTTCGATTCCCCATTTTATTGGGTTTTTCGATTCCCCATTTTATTGGGTTTTTCGATTCCCCATTTTATTGGGTTTTACGAAACCATTTTATTGGGTTTATCGATTTCGTAAAACCCATTATAATGGTTTCGTAAAACCCAATAAAATGGGTACCCAATAAAATGGGGAAATGAAAAACCCAATAAAATGGGGCGAATATGAGTCAGGGATTGCCTCCTTCGTTTACACTGTGTGATCCATTCTTCCCCTAAGCCCAATTATATATTTTTGGTAGCAGTATGGTTCATGAGGTTACGGTTTTATAGTGGGGTAAACCCGGCCTACTACCATGGAACGAAGCGAGGGTGCTTTTCCTCTGGGTCATTCACAGACAACTTTATAGTTGTCTATGCTCCCGTACTGAATCGCGCTCGGCTTGTTGGACCTGCAATGGTCCATGAAATGTCTTTTCCTCGCAAAAATTTTTTAACAACAGCACCAAATAGAAATATTGAGCTCAACACGTATCGAAACGAAATTTTTTGCGAAGTGTAGGAAAAGACATTTCATGACCATTGCAGGTCCAACAAGCCGAGCGCAATTCAGTACGGGAGCATAGACAACTATAAAGTTGTCTGTGAATGACCCAGAGGAAAAGCACCCTCGCTTCGAATGTGGGTAGATAGCCGGGTTTACCCTACAGTACCCTTCCATACACGCACTGATATCCTATTTTACGACAAAGTAAAGATGCACATTATAGGTAGGTTGCTGTGTACAGTACCCACGCATCCTATATGTTGTTGTGACATTCTACACGTGCATTGCAGAGCATTTGATGCGTCCTCTGGAGGAGTATATAGCTCAGTTTCCGAAGGTGAAGATTATACGGATGGCCAAAAGGGAGGGTCTAATTCGGGCAAGACTGAAAGGCGCCGCCGTAGCCAAAGGCAAAGTCCTCACATACCTCGACTCTCACTGCGAGTGCACAGAAGGTATAGGGTACTATGGGGTAAACTCGGGCACGGGGGTAAACCCGGACACCTCTAGTATATCTCAGTAACCATAAGACCGATTGAGACAAGTTTTCTACAACCAATCGATTCCTTGAACTCTCCTCTTTCAAATGAGCCTACCATGTTCATCATTTGCTGAAGCGGCAAGTTCAGAAAAGCTTAGGTGTCCGGGTTTACCCCGTGTCCTGGTTTACCCCTTGGTGCAGGCCACAAAGGCATCCATGGAACAAACAAACATAGAAATATGTAGGCCTAACAAAGACATCCATGTCATGCACGCACAGGTTGGCTCCAACCTCTGTTGGCACGTATCAAGAAGGATCCGCACACAGTTGTGTGTCCTGTGATCGACGTCATCGATGACAACACTTTCGAGTATCACTACTCCAAAGCCTACTTCACAAACGTGGGCGGATTCGACTGGTCGCTGCAGTTCAACTGGCACGCCATACCAGAAAGAGACCGCAAGAACCGCAAACAAGCCATCGACCCCGTCCAGTAAGAACGACATACTTCCAGTGTGTTCTACACCTATGTAAGAGATTTGAGGACAAGAGAAGAAATTTGAAACATTGGGCAGCCAGTGCGTGAGTCGAACACGCAGCGCCGAACGGGATTACTCCCCTCTTAGCGCACTTCCCGTCTGACTGCACAGCTCAATTTCTCAAATCTCCCTTCTTGTACCTCCTCGCTGGGCTAGTACACGCTCCGTATTGACCGCACAGACTTGCGGTACTGTTGTTGAAGGAGAATTCTGTTCGGTGTCTTGTGTGTTAGGTCTCCGACCATGGCCGGCGGTCTGTTCTCCATCGACCGCGCCTACTTCGAGTATTTAGGCGCTTACGATCCCGGTTTTGACATATGGGGCGGAGAAAACTTGGAGTTGTCCTTCAAGGTAAAGGACAAAGAAAGCGTATGGTCTACCAGAAGCTTGGTATAAGAGCGATACTCTTCGTTACTCTGCCTGCACCTATTGTATGCGGTGCATGCTAACATAATTGCAGATCTGGATGTGCGGTGGTCGTCTGGAGATAGTGCCGTGTAGTCACGTGGGTCATATCTTCCGTAAGCGCTCTCCGTACAAATGGCGCTCGGGTGTGAATGTGCTCAAGCGGAATTCGGTTCGGCTGGCCGAGGTCTGGATGGACGACTACAAGAAGTACTACTTCGAACGCATCAACTGGCAAACTGTAAGCCTCTTCCATACACGTACAGTAGTTACACATATTCATGAATGTATAATGCTATTTCATCGCATTGTATGTGAGGTATGAAATGGTATTGTAGGGTGATATGGGTGACATTTCGGAGCGTAAAGCTTTACGGGAGCGACTAAAATGTCACTCGTTCAAGTGGTATTTGGACAACGTCTTTCCTGAGCTCTTCGTTCCCGGAGACGCTATCGCCAAAGGAGAGGTACCTACTTGCCGCCTTTTCCTCTACTCTTCTTATTTCCTGAAGCCGCCTGTCTGTGTTCTTTATCGTTCTTTTGTCAAATCAGTGCCATTGGGTGGCTGGGGTATCATAGGGCGCTAATGCGCTGAGGTTTAGGGAAGGTGCTGGTTTACTGCTGTTTACGTAAAGCACCCCATCACATCACACGGTTTCTCCTCTGTATTCGAATAACTCATTGGGTTGAGGGCACTAAAGCTGCACCGAATCCGCTGTCTCTTCTATGTATTCTACTTACACACCACAGCTCTGCTCAAGATGAGGGCAGCGGGTGCACAAGGGCAGGGTTTCGTCAGCCTCTTATCGCGTGTATGTGTGGTTTCAGGTGAGGAATGCTGGGGTCGAGGGTAAGATGTGTCTGGACAGTGCGGTGGGTCGTCACGTGACGCAGCAGCCGATTCACGTGGTGGCGTGTCACGGCCAGGGAGGGAATCAGGTGATGAGACGGTGTTAGGGCAGCAGCGCGGTTTGTGTCTTTGCCTTGCAGGTGCGTAACGAGGGTGCAGTAGGAGCGGGCGGCGGCAGCATGTGTCTGGACAGTGCGGTCGGCGACGAGCACCACAGCAAGCCCATCACGCCCTATCCCTGCCACGAACAGGGCGGCAATCAGGTACACCCCCCGTCTCTGTCTGTCTGTACTGCACATTCGGACAGAGCAGATCCGTCCATCACACGGGCATTTCTCCTCAACTACTTACTGTATGTACGAAAGTAAACTAAACTCTCGGATCATTTCGCTCCTGGAAACTGATCAGTTTTCCCAATCATATATTTGATGCGTGATGATATATGACGAGTGGTAATGCCCATGTGTGTGTGTGTGTACGGATCTTGTGTCGTCGTTGGTAGTACGTATACGTACCGTTATTGTGTGGGGTGGTCTTATTTGCTTGCTGTACGCCGCCTCTCTGCTCTCTCTCTTCTTCGCCCGGGGGCTCGCTGATTTGCTGCTACAACGCGACGCGCAGTGGTCTGCATGCCAGCCTGCTTGCTAGCTTGTGGCGTTATTCTCATTGTCGTTGCTTTGCATATTAGCTTCGCTTTTCTCGTCCAGTCTTTTCTGTGGTGTGTGACTCCAACGTAATGCACGTGTGAGTTTGTGACGTGTTTGTGTTGTTGAGTGTGTACTAATCGGTGGCTTCTTGTGTCTGCTCTCTCTTGCTACTGCTGTGGGCTCTGTTCTGTATGCTTTCTTGTATGCATCTTCTACTGTCAGATTCGAAATGAAGGAGGTGGTGCTAAGATGTGCCTGGACTGGGGCCTTAACAAGAAGAAGATGCTGAAGAAGTCTCGCGTGGAGCTTTACTGGTGCCATGAGCAGGGTGGAAATCAGGTAGAGTATTTAACCCAAGTACGTACGTACTATCCCAGAACAGCTCACGGTGTCCAGCTCATACTCGAACTGCTTGGACCAGCGTCAATCAGTTTTTGTTTGGGTCAAACAAGGCGTAAGATGAGTATAGAAATGCGGATGTATTGACTGACGACGGGTAACTATTGGCTTGGTTTCTGGGAAATGAGCTTGGTTGGGCTGGGGTGTGGTTCTCTGTTGTGTCATGTTGCAGTTATACATACATTATATGGGGATGGGTATGTTGTGGGTGGATAAATTTGGCAAGAAGGATCTGCGGCATGAATGGAACTAGCAGAGTAGATGGATTGTTTTTCTGGCAATATTGCGCACGCATGCGGTGTTTGTGGACACTTATGAGTAGTCTTCTGATAGTCTGTCCATTTTTCGCACTCTACAATGCTCTTCACTTCTACATATCCAGGTGGCAGGTAACTAAACCAACAGTAAGGCTTTGGTTATATTTTTTGGTATATCTTCGACGCTTTACTTCGTACTGTAAGCTATACAACTAATACTGGCTTAGTTAGTGAGCTGACGATAATTGCTGCTAAGGCTGACTGAATCAAGAATTGCCAGGCCGACGCATGTTTGGAGTTTTCGCCCATTTCTAATGCTAAGGCTATGCTGTGCAGTGGCGCATGCGTTTTATCAGCATTGCGCTTGCGGTTTATATCGTACAGTGCATCGCTATGATATGCCTGTAGTACTTCCTTATGTTTATGTTTTCAGAAAGGCTGGCAATTGTTGATTTTCTGACTGCTGTTGTACCGTTCCCATCGTAGAAAAGAACGCTATGTCATAGAGTACCTGTACCTACCTACCATGTGTGTAAAATGTATAGTCTGCTGTTCTGCTGGCATGCACACACCGCGCTGTAGAATTACGTATATGCTCCCGTGTATGGCTGAAGAAAGCGAGGAGAAAGGGGCTGTGTATGTACATGAAGGATGACTGTGCGTCTATTTTCAGTACTGGATGCTGAGCAAGGACGGTGAGATTAGGCGAGACGAATCTTGCGTAGACTACGCTGGTCAAGATGTCATGATTTTTCCGTGCCATGGGTAAGCTAAGCTGGTATGGGCGCTTTACCCAAAATTACAGATAAAGCTGTGTAGAGCGGTTTATGCATCTTGTGCGGCAAGGTTTACAGAGTGCTGTATGTTGTAGGATGAAAGGAAATCAGGAATGGAGATATGATCATAAGGTATGGGTGCACTGTACAATCCAATGTTCCACCATACAGTTGCTTGTTTATACTGGGCTGAAAAGCTGGTTCTACCCTCAGCTTGGCATTGGCTGCTGGGTGAAGGAAGGGAGCGGGGCTTATATTTCAGCTTTTCCTCTCTGTTTCAGCAGAAGCAGTTGCTGCACGCGGTGGCTGGCAAATGTCTGGAGATGACGAGAGACGGCGCCAAGCTGCAAATGCGGGCCTGCGACACTTCCAATTCATATCAGCATTGGATGTTCAAGCATTTTGACGACGAGAAGGCCAAGCAGAGGGGTCACGTCGGTGCCTTATAGCAGGCCGCAACATCCTCGCCCTTTTCTGGTTTTTTTGCTTTTCCATTTCTCTTTTTCTGTCGTGGTTTCTGAGCTTTCAAGAAGCTGCTTCCATATTCCTCGTTCATTCATCCTCTAGCATTCATCTTTCTTCTTTTGTTATTGGCTTTGCGGGCGGAATAGCTAGGGGCCCTCGTCATGTGTGACCTACTAGTTGACAGATCTCTTGAGAGAAGATTTAAAAAGTAGTAGTATTTGAGATGCTGTGTTTTCTTATCCAGATGTTGTCTATGAATGTACGGTTGTAAGTTGTTACACTTATGCGAAGATTTAGTTACAGTACATACTCATACATGCAAAGCGTTGTGCTCGTCCATGTATATCGATCATCCCTTGTCCTGGTTGTGTTCGTTCATTTATGCCAGAGAAAGTCACATCATTTGTTGATGGTGCCATTTGTTGTCTGTTCTGTTGGCTTGTATGTACCTGTTTAAATGGCAAAACGTACTACCTACTTTTAAAGTACAAATTATAATTCTGGGACCCATGCATTATTTATCTCGAGAACTACGCGACGTAGAGCAAAGCGGTCAAAACTTCCACGGATAACTTTAGCTCGCCTCTCCAATAAAAAAACCCGTTTGATTCTATCTGTTCTCAGTGTCGAGATCTCGCCGATTTCCTTCAGCACTAAAATCGTGTCACCATTTGGCAGACGCTAAACCACGCAAACCACGACACCCCACGACCCTGTACGCCCGATGCCCATTTTTATTGTTTTCATCATGTATGCATATTTCTACCACTTTTGATTTTTCGAGCGTTTGCGAGGTTTAGAATTGCCCAATGGTCCACGCCCAATTTGCCGATTTTAGTACTGAAGGAAATCGGCGAGATCTCGACACTGAGAGCAGATAGAATCAAACGGTTTTTTTTATTGGAGAGGCGAGCTAAAGTTATCCGTGGAAGTTTTGACCGCTTTGCTCTACGTCGCGTAGTTCTCGAGATAAATAATGCATGGGTCCCAGAATTATAATTTGTACTATAGTTACTATTCTGTAATGTAGCATGATGAATAAGGTGACGATAATACTGTACTGTGCTGGTACTATTACGTACGGTACGTAAATTATACTAGCCAGCCGATCCTCTTTCTTTTGTCGGCTAGGTGTATGCATAGTGTTGTAGTTATTCTTTGCTATTGTACTCGTATCGAGGTTCCGGTGAAAGGGAATGGATTTTGTTCAGGATCAACTCTTTGGATGTTTCCAAAAATGATGCACCAGTAGCGCACCAAATGTTTGCCTTTTTTACAAGAATAGTATATAGTGTGATTTATTTTCATGTCCATGTCCTTTGCTTTCACTCGTCACATTCCGGGATGCACTGTACAGTGAGACGTATTCGCTGTATTTATATTACTCCCTTGCATTCATTCATGCAGTTTATCTAGGGTGATAATATTATTTTATTAGTTAGCCGTGGGCGCAGTTTTTTGTTTTTTTGGTGGCAGTACTTTCGGGTGATTTTTGTTGTTTTATTACTTATGTACAGTATGATAAAGGAAGCGCGCATTCCAGGCCCTGCTGTAAACACGGCGATATTGTTATGTATGCTCTGCTGTTCTTTTTGACTGCAATTCGTGTTGCTGCAGACTGGATGGATTATACATGTGCACACTGGGTTGTGCTTGGAAGTGGTGGATGAGAATGGGAAGAAGGTGAAGGGCAATAAATGCGTTGAAGCAAAGGATACTCAGAAGTGGAGGTGGAGTTATGTTAAGACGATTGCACCTAATGTCGGCTCCATGAATACAAATATGAACATGTCTACACTCTACAGCAGCAGTTGAACAAGAACTACTGCCAGTAGTTCTTGTTCAATCGCCATCTGATTGACCGCATGGTCAAAATGAACGGCGCAGTATATTATTTTACATCGAATAGAGAACCAAAAACCATAATGAATTTCAGTGCCAGTGCTTTTAAAATTGCGTGAAGTACCCCTACGTACAATGTAACTTGGCTGTAAATATAGTGTTCCTTTGAAGCCTCTATGTGTGAAGGCTATAATAACCTAATGTTGCGATGCGTAAAACAGAATCGTGGCTTACATCATGGAGTCTTCCATTCGAAACTCTCACAGACTTGGAACTTTTGAAAAACACGCTGGTCGCTGATTGACGAACGATGGTAAATACACCTTTATCCCATCAAAATGCTCAGCCACAATTTGTGTTCCAGCCAGATCCGTATGGCCAGGACCAAAGAGTCCGCGGGACCCCGCAGTCCATTCGCGGGCCCCCCAAGATCATCGATCGGATCAATAATTTTCTCATGCCGACGTTTCCATTCGATTCCAGGGGGCACAGGCAGGCCACAGCCACCCGCAGGCCACCTGAAACGTCAGTCGAATGAATAATTTTCTCCTGCTTCCGCAGGCGTTTTTTTATCGATTGCGGGCGGTCTGGGGGTGGACGGCGCGGGGGCAGCCCGCGAATGGTCTGGGGCGGCCCATAGGCTGAGCGGGTGAGGCCATTATGGAACTGGTTCACCCATACTGAATATCGTCCTCACAGCTATAGTCTGGCCAGTAGGAGTTGGCAGTTGGGCTTGCACGCAATCCCGCTGCTGTCTTCTCAGCTGCACACAGCACACCGACGACTGGAACACCGATATGCCATGTACTCCTGAAATTTATATGCTAAACTCTATAGGAGTTCGTGAAAAGGTTATGGCGATCGCAAAACGAGAAAAGCAAAACTCAAGTGGAACTGCCAACTCCTACTGGCCAGACTATACTACTTTATGCGCACTGGTGAGCAATGAAAAACGGAGCTCCAGCACACAAAGTGCTCACTGGTGCGCACTTTACATAAGGGAGTCGCTTCTGGTGCGCACCGCTGCACGCTTTTGTGCACCTGTGCACACCTCTATATGTACAGTGCGCACCAGCACCTTATGTAGTGAGCACCTTATGTACTGGAGCTTCGTTTCGTATTTCAGTGCTTACCAGTGCGCATAAAGTAGTAGTTGTGACTGTGAGGACGATATGCGGCCCGCGGGCGGCCTGCGGGCCTATTTTAGCAGGCGAGGCGGAGCTGGTTATTGGAACACAAATTGTGCCTGAGCGTTATGATGGGATAAAGGTGGATCGGCAACACCGAGTTTCATAGACATCTAGAAAAAAATGAAATTAGAGATTGCGGGTCATTTGTAAAAGACAACCAAACAACCAACAACCAAACAACCAAAAGTGTGGACTTCTTGAAACTAGCTCCGCTAAAAAGGCGCACACCGTTTCTTTCTTTGAATTGTACCCTGTGCTCATTGTTATTGCGCTCCACCTTCTCTATCCTCCACCTTCCATCTTCCCTACCATCCTCTTTCTCCTCCATCCATCCATTATACTCCACTCCACCTTCCATCCATCTACCCTCCATTCTCCATCCTTCATCCTCTATCCCTCATTCTTTTATGTTCCTTTCCCACTCCATCCTCCTCCATTATCCTCCTTCAACACCTAACCAATACAGCCTGGAAATTACTATGTCCTGTGTCCCTGCCCCCATATGGTACACACCCAGCATTACCTGCTGGAATACTTGAACAGTCACTATGGGGCATTTTGGGCTTTTGGCAAGTTGGGCTTTTTTCAAAATGGACAGGACTTAGGCTTTAGGCTTAGGCTTAGGTATTGGATGCAAAGAAGTATGCCCTAGCCTAAGCCTCAGCCTATGCCTAAGCCTCAGTCCCATTCTGTCTATTTTGAAAAAGCACAACTTGCTTTCTTTGATTACATTTTGTAAAACAAAAATTCCCCATAGTGACTGTTCAATTATTCCAGTGTGTAATGCTGGGTTTGTACCATATGGGGCAGAAACACAGTAGGGACATAGGGACAACATAACTTCCAGACAGTCTAACCAATCTGCTCCTCGCAATTGGAGGAGAAAGAGAATGGTAGGGAAGATGGAAGGTGGAGGATAGAGAGGGTGGAGGATCGCACTAACAATGAGCAAAGGGTACAATTCAAAGCAGAAACCATTCGCGTCATTTTAGCGGAGCTAGTTTCAAGAGGTCCACACTTTTGGTTGTTTGGTTGTCGTATGTATGTTGGTTGTTTGGTTGTCTTTTACAAATTACCAGATTGCGAAATCAAATCATTGCGATTGCGAAATCAAATCACCAACGACCTAGCTACAGGTTACCCCGTGTCGTTGGCATTGGAAGCGCATAGTTCACAATGTTTGGAGCAAAGTCCGGCTTCGGAACGGGAACTTCTGCGTTTGGCACCGGAGGAGGTTAGCTTCTTTTACGTAGAAGCCAATGTAACGCTCAATCTTGCGATTTGTGAAAAGACTATAATGGGAATTTCTTATTTTGAAGGTTCCCTGTTTTCCTCACAACAAAAGCCTACGGGAATAACGTTTGGACAGACTCAAGCTCAGCCTACGGCAAGTAGTGGATTATTTGGCCAAGGAACCAGTGGAGCCACAGGTGGAAGCCTTTTCGGAAGCCCCGCCGTTTCTTCGTCCACCTTTGGAGGTAGGCCTATGGTGGAATTCTTTTCGCCTTAGCGGTCTTAGTGTGAATGTTGCGTACAAGTTTGGGCGGACGCAGTAGTCGAAATCAGACAGGCTAATAAACTCGTACCGAAGGACCAAAGTCGTTGGTCTTGCGTGTTGAAGCATTGTAGCCAAAGAGGGTGGAGCAGTCCCTGACCAGCATCATCAGCTTCGGCTACTACGCTTCAACATGCACGACCGAAGAGTTCGGTACGATACGATTGACCTATCTGAATTCGGCTGGTGCGAATGCCATATACTGTACCGTAGTCATTTGCTTCGTGGAAGTGGAAGTGGTCTTTATGTTTGAAGGCTCATCGTTCGGTCAAGCTACAGCCTCTCCGTCTCTGTTTGGTAGTACGGGGACTGCGCAACAAACTAAGCCCACTCTTTTCGGTGGTTCCAGTGGCACTGGGCAAAGTCTATTTGGCGCAACAACGTCCCAGGCTGCAACTGCGCCTCTGTTTGGTGGTACAAGCACAGTGACGGGTGGAGGGTTGTTTGGAGCGGGTATGTTTATTGCTTTCTTCAGAGGAAAAAGGTACTGTGATTTTCAGAGCAGTTTTTCTTGATATATGCCTCTTTTCGGTGTGTTGTAGGTGGTGGTGTAGGAAGTGGCACACCAGTGAAATTTGATCCTCCCATCGCGCAAGATACGATGATGAAAAGCGGAATACAGCAGAGCATTCAGACGAAGCACGTGTGTGTCACGGCTATGAAACAGTACGAAGGAAAGAGTCTCGAGGTAGCATTTCGTCTTTTTCTTCACGTACGTTTCCTATTCGTTACGTGCACTCGAGTCGCGAACTGACCCCATCTTCTTTCATAATCACTCCTTTTCAGTGTCTTTTAGTGCTTTTTTGATCGGTGCTGGAGGGGTCGCCGATCAACAAACGCACCTAAAAACAGGGATCAGTTCGGGACCACTTATAATTCTAAGCGCAAGTAGCAAATAGTTCTTAGGCCCACCCAAGTGGCATGGAGAGCATGGAGTTTAGAGAAATTGAATCTAGTCTTCGAAACTCCGAGAATCTGCGCAGCCTCTCGATGTACCAAATATTATAAGCCTATTCCCCATATGCAATAAGAGCCGTGCTTGGTCGCGTCGCGAGGCGACCCCTCTGAATTAACCTGGATTGTCAGTGCAACTTTTGATCGGTAGTCGACGCGAAGGTCGGCGCGGTCGTCTTTCTTGCTCGTTTGTTTCTTTCCGCGCCGACCTACGCGTTGACTACCGATCAAAAGTTGCACTGAAAATCAAGGTTAGTTCAGAGGGGTCGCCTCGCGACCAACCACGGCTCTCATATGGTGAATAAGCAGACTAAAGTGTCTAAACTAAGTAGCGTTGGCCAACTAACCTGTTTAGGAGTTGCGTGTGGAGGACTATATGGCGAATCGGAAGGGTGGGGCGACGGCGGCGACTGCGCCCGCTGCTGGCGCTGGCTTCAATTTCGGCGGCGCCGCTCAACCCGCTGGGGCGGCAGGAGGAGGACTGTTCAGCACTCCAATCGCTTCCACCGCTGCCGGCTCCTCCCTCTTTGGACAACAGCAGCAGCAGAAACCGCTGTTCGGTACGTACTGTAGGTAGCTTACCACGTACAAGATAGGTATTAATAGCCGGTTGCTGGTGATAAGGGACCCCACCCGCTGCTCGTTTTGCGCAGAATGCATGAGTGAAGAAACAGTGAACTATTCCGCGCAAAAGGAGCAGCGGAAATGGGTTGTGCTCACCAACAACCGACTATAACAATAAATGCACTTTGTCACCTCATTCTTCATGCTACGTACTCCTTTGGTAGGCGGTACAAGTAACCGAATGCCTCCGTTTATCTCTGTAGCAGGTCTGTGGCTATTATTTCTACGTAGTTGCAATGCCATGCGTTTGTCTTTGTTCAGGTGGAGGTGTGAGTTCTGGTGGTGGTGGTGGTCTGTTCGGAGCAGCTTCTACAGCCACCGCCAGCGGAGCGGGTAGTCTGTTCGGTGGGACACAACAGAAATCCTTGTTCGGCGCTTCCACCACAACCACGGCGGCCACTGGTGGAGCAGGCTTCAATTTTGGCCAACCCGCTTTCAGCACGCCTGCCTCTTCCGCCGCGGGTGGACTCTTTGGAAGCAAGGTACTTACACGCGATACATAATATAAGCGAATCAAAGGCACAGTTAGTATCCGGAATGGATGTTGTAGCCTACCGGTACAGCGACTGCATTCGGACAGACTGGCTCTTTATTCGGTCAAGGAGGAGGTTTAGCCTTCGGACAGCAGAAAACTCAACAAGTACGTGCATATTTCTGACGTGCCGCGTTCCGTATGGCGATAGCCGGGCCCCGGAAAGGGGGAGAGAAATCGGTCCGAACGGGAATCGAACCCGCTACCCTCAATCACAGCTGTGCTGTGGACTTGGGTGTACCCGTACCTTGGCGCCAAAATACGAATTAGAAGTTGTAGCCAGCATTAGAACTAACAACTGTTGTTCATGGTAAAAGTGATGTACAATGGGTCAGACCAGGGTAAATGTTGATGGTGAAGCTATTTTATAGAGATGGGCCGAGACTTCGGTCTCGGTCTCGGAAATCTCGGTCATTTTTGGCGATCTCGGTCTCGGTCTCGGTCTCGCAACTTTTAGGGCCTATTTTAGGCGAGACCGAGACTAGATTGAAATCGTAATTTCACAAGCAATTTCATGCGTTTCCGCTGAGATTTTAGCTGCCTATCATGAAAAAATTTCTTTTGCAGGCCGACTTTAGCCATGTAAAGTAGCAAATAAAAGTCAACCACCTATTCAACACTGTTTTTGCCATCATTATTTTTGTAGAAAAAGAGCATTGAAAAATATGAAAACGAAATGCCATAAATTTTTATACCAATACTTAGTCTCGGTCTCGGTCTCGATCTCGGTCTCGGAAAAATTCCCTAATCTCGGTCTCGGTCTCAGTCTCGGAAAAAATTCTAAGTCTCGGTCTCGGTCTCGTTTTCAGCAACAATCCAGTCTCGGCCCATCTCTACTATTTTACTTCCACAACGTTTCGCTCCACTAAACTTGGAGCATCATCAGGTGGTACTCTAAAAAACAAAAACAAGCAAATAAATTATTGAACCATAATGCAACGAAAGACACCAAATTCAAAGAATTGCTGAAAGGCACAAGCATCGAAGCACAAACAACTGTTGTTGTAGCCTGGCAGCTTGTTCGGTGCGTCGATGACTCCTTTCGGCGCGGTGGCGACGACTTCCACGCCCGCTGTCTCCTCCACTGGCGCTTTCAATTTCGGCAGCTCTGGTGTCTCTTCGGGGTTCGGCGGCTCCGGCGGTCTTTTCGCCCCCAAAACTACCACCACCACTGCTCCCTTCACCGGATTCTCCACTCAGACCTCTTCTGCCTTCGGTTAGTACAGCGGACAGTACACGGAAAACCTTATTTAGCTCTGCATTGTTGTGCACACAGGCACGGTGAACTTTACGATTTCACATGTACAGTATTGTTGCCACGGTGCACACTGTTGTGTGTATGTTGATGTTGTGCTGTAGGCAGCGGAGGAGGAGGCAGTCTGTTCGGCGGCCAGCAGAAGCCGGGTCCGACTTTCGGCGGTCCAGTGCCGACTGGCGGCGGTTTGTTTTCGGCGCCCACCGTCGGCTCCTCTGCTCTGGGTGGCGCCACTGGAGCCGGTCTCTTCAGCGGATCACAGGCCAAAGCGCCCGCCTTCAGCTTCAATCCCCCTGCGGCAGCCAACATTGCCGGTAGCGCAGACAACGCCATACTTATTTTACTAAAATACAATAGTGTGCGGTGCTAAGAATCGAATGGGCTCCGCATGTTTTAGGCCCCCCGTTTTCTTTCACTGGACCGTCGCTCACTGCCGGCACGCAGGCCACGGTGCCCTTTGGAACGTAAGCTATTAGTTCAGCGAAATATGTCTTTGTGCCCGTGCTGCGCAATCTACATGTGCTTCTGCAAAATAGGAGTGCATGAAACGCGAAGATAGGATATAATAGCTAGGCCTACCCGTAAATGAATTCGTGATGTTTTTCGCAGCACGGGCAGAGAAATGCCCTTTAACCAGCTCCGTAATGCTCTGACCCGCAGGGCCCGCGGATCACCCGGAACCGAATAGAAGCGCCGGCGGAAAATGAGAAAAGTATTGATCTGAGCAATGACTGCAGGTGACCCGAGGGTGACCCTGCGGGTCAGAGCACTACGGAGCTGGTTAATCACAACGTTCACTGAACGAAGTGTAGTTAGTCAGCTGTCTTTTCTTCTTCTTCTTTCTGCAGTGATCCTGGTCGGGCGGCGGCGGAACAGGCGCTGTTGGAGTCTCAGATGCGCGGGATGGCGGCGTCCCCCTATCGCGACTACCCCTTCGCCCGTCTGCTGGAGCGCAAGCAGGACACCACCCCCACCAACCCGGCTGCCCAGACGCGCGCCCTCCAGGGATACCAGCCCCTGCTGACCCCCGCCAGTCCACCCTCGCTGCACAGTCGCATAGCCACCGCCAGACCGCTGAGCAGTCTCATGCCGAAACCCACGCCCCGGCTCGTCAGTAGTCTCACGCGACCTACCACCACGCTGTCCGCGTCGGTAAGAAAGAATGAATAGAGGGAAGCGGAAACATGAAGATAGGGGGTTGGTTGGAGAGGGACAAGGTGATTATGTTTGGCTTTGTTGTGCAGGGATCTTGGATTAGCGTCGGCTCGGAGCCTCGTCCCATGATTCAAGAGGGTGTCACCCTACGACGAAATGTGAAGAAACTCATCTTGCCTATCAGGAGCGCGACGTCACAGAATACGGTAACGTAGCGCCCACCTGTGGTCTGTGCACTGTGTGAGACGACAGGTTTTCATTTCTATAGCCTATTATCTTATGAGCGTGTGTGGTGTATTTGTGTAGGAAGTAAAAAGTCTGAGCTTATCGGATTCTGCGTACCTGCCGGACACGGACTCAGTGACTCGAGGTCCAACTGCGGCGCCTGCGTCGAGCGGAGGAGGAAGATTGAATGCCACTTGGGGCAGTGGAGGAGAAGGAAGAGGGAGAGATGTGGTGCCGCAGTTGGATCTGGACGCGGACGCTTCCTCCGCCACCGCATTCACGCCACCCAGACGAGAACCCACCACCTCGCCCGAGCGAAATTACACCAATCCCGTGCATCGACCTACCCCTAGACAGGGCGCTCCGTAAGTTTGTAGCTAAGCTAGCTTCCTATGGCTTCCGTGTGTAATTATAGAGTTGTGAGAGCCGTGCTTGGCCTAGAGCGACAACAGTAACACGACAATAGGTGCATACTGTACTGAGGCGTTCAGATAAACGGTGCTCACGGGGGCGTTCGGTCAGATACTACGTTCAGATAAGCGGCGCACGCCAGGTGCGAGCGTACGCTCGGCGCATTTCCCGTCGTCTGAACGCGGCTTGAGCTCTATGTTGTTATGGCAGATCGGGCTTTTTTGTTTAGGCCATCTGCGTGCGGGGATGCGTCGTGGCTGGTGGACCAATCCAGCGACAGTATCATCGGTCTAAGAGGAGGAGGGGGCGACCACCGTGCGGATTCCTCCAGTCTCCTGCCTCCTCCGAGCAAAACAGAAGAGCACCCAGTGGGCATCCGTCTGACTCGCTCCGACTACTACACGGAGCCGAGCCTGGAGGAGTTAGGCCAACAGGGCCTGGATGTCTCCGGCTGTTGCTGGGTGGAAGGCGGCTTTACGGTGGGCAGAAGAAGTTACGGCTCCGTCTACTGGCCAGATGCGATGGATGTGGCCGGTTTGGACTTGGACGCCATCGTCCACTTTCGACACAAGGAAGTGACTGTGTACCCGGATGACGAGAACAAGCCGGAACAAGGCATGGGACTGAACCGACCCGCTGAGATCACGCTGGAGCGGATTTGGCCTAAGGATAAGACGACCCATTCGCCCATCAAGGTATACTGTTTGTAAGCGTAACTAGTAATGTATACGTAAAGGTGCATCGTGCAATGTGCGGATGGTCTGCCGTGCTGGTGCATATCCTTCTGTGCAATAGCCTCAGATACCTTATTGATACATACTAGATAGCGTCATAGTATGAACCCTGTCGATTTTTGATTCGCTTTTTGAATAAGTAGTGTAGGCCTATGTCAGTTGTTGAGTGGCTTTATTTGACAATCTTCCGTCAGGATGTGAAGCGACTGGAGGCGATGCGTTTTCGTGATCGATTGGAGCGCGCCTGCGCCAAAATGGGCGCGGAATTCGTGGATTATCGGCCGGACAGTGGGGAGTGGGTGTTCAAGGTCCAGCATTTCACCAAGTACGGACTGGAGGAAGCGGAGGAGGAGTCTGAAGAGACGCTCTCCAAGCCGCTGCGCTCTCTCCAATCTCTGGTGCAGAAGGGCAAAGTGTTCAAGACAATGGCTGCAGCAACCTCAATGACTCCACCGACTACGGTAAGTTGTTTCCTACCTCTCTGTGGGGTTGAAAAGAAAGTTGTGTACAATTGTGCAATGTGCACGTAATTGGGTGGGAAGTTTTCGTGTAGGCGGAGCATTTGGAGGATCCAGTGGGCATGTGGCAGCAGATGCAGAGTGCTCCCGCTCCCCCGCCCACACTGGAGTACGGCTTGGGAGGCGAGGACGCCATGAGTCCAGACCTGCAGCACGAATCCCCGCCACCATTCGATATGACTTTCGAATCTGACGGTAAGTACTTACTGTACCGTACATAAGTTGGCATCTTGTCATCATCCTCTTCCCATATGTACTGTGCTAATACTTTGCCTTACCTATATAGCATTGAATATGGCATCTTTTAGTTTCCCAAGAACCTGAACCGATTTCGGGCGCGGACAAGAAAAGTTTAGAGCAGCTAAAAGCCTCATTTTTTGAGCTAGAGGAGCAAATGGGGGAAGTGGAAGAGGAGGAGGAGGAGGAGGAAAAGTCGGCGGAGTTGCGCTCGATTCACCAGAAAAGCCTGAGCCTTTTGGAGCATAGTCGAGGTACGTGTTCATGCATATTGTATTGTCTGTCACATTACTACGGTTACCCAAAACGTGCATCAAACGTACGACGTACTGCTGGTCGAGAGAATGCAGTGATTTGGGCGAATTGTGGAAGGCTTTGTTTGCGAAAAATTATATCCCGGCATTTCACAGGAACTTTTTTCACACTCGGTCGGCAATTTCCCTATTTGCTTGACTGCCTATGTATTGGTACACTGTTGTGGAGAATGATATAAGCAGTGTTGTATACAGGAATGGAGAAAGCGGACACGTGGACGGTGGAGCTGGAGCGGAAAGTGGAGACGAAGCGTCTGGAGGAGGAGCTGCAGCATCTGCAACCGCACACCGAGTCACTGCTGTGCAATCGGCACAAATACGCGTCGGACGCGTCCTGCCTGCACAATCGTCGCTTTCGCGTTGGCTGGTCGAAGCACGGCAGGCATCTAGAACCCACCCTCAGACTCACGCTCAGACTCAGAGACACGGAGAAAGGAAGCAGAGACGTGGTGCGTTTCAGCTGCATTATGCGTCTATGAAAAGCTAGAATAGCCAACTCGAAGTACTGTATACTACATGCATACATACAGTACATGCTATATGCATATATACACACACATACTGTACCTATGTACTATTTCAAAACACTCCAGCATTCCACTCCGCAAGTGACCATAATCAGGCCACCTGGCGCCGAGCATCTAATACGTACCACCCTTGCCAATCTGAACATGCTCAAAATTAGTGTTACCCTGCCTTGTCCATTTGCTGCCAACCCCCTGTGAGCCCACAGCAATTTCTATCTGCCAAAAGGCGTAGATAGCGAGCTAACCGAATGAACATAAGGCTCTGTACTCTGTACTCTGTATTTTGCTTATGTATCGAAAATATATCCCATCCTACAGTATGTGCCTTCGTATGAGCGAGTAGAAAGGTATGCAGAAATTGAGAAGGCTCTTGTTCCTTCAGGTCGGTATCACGGAGCTGTTGGAGCATCAGATGCACCGCAGCGATTGGGGCGACACTGTGGAGGCCTCGGGAATCTGTCCTTTGGTGTCTCCGCATCTGACTGACGATCTGATCAGCGGATACGCGAAACTACTGAGCAGGAATCCGACGGAAGCGGCGGTATTTCAGCTGTGCTCAGCGCTTTGGAGCCCCGAGAAATATATTCCCCCAGGTAAGTGCTGAACAATAGTAGTGTAGTGAGGTTCAAATCAATATTGTCAGTCACAAAAATGTACTGTATATATTCCTGGCTATTTAGGTAAGTACTCTATGCATATGATGATATATATTTTTGGTATTCTGGATAGCCTGCCTTGTCCGTACGATAAGCTGCGTGTTGTAGGTTTTTTATCGTCTGATCAGACCAAGGAGATGTACAGGAAGCGACAGTTGTCTAGCTGGATTCGCGGTTGCAGTCGACATCTGACGGAGCAGTCGATAGAGGAGGCTAAGCGAGAGGTACAGTACGTCTGTCAATTTGGTTGGTCAATCTGTCAATTACGTCTGTTTGGTGCGGTTTGTTTGAACTAAACCTGTGCGCATATTTGAACGCCAAGCTTTCTCATCCAACCGAAAGAGTTGAGTTGGATGTTGCAGTGGATTGAGTTCCGTTACTGCTCTGCGCTCGAATATTGTTCAATATTGAGCTAGATAAGGGGAAAGCTTCAGTTCAGTGTTTGAAATATCCCGCTCTCCGACTTCAACCCTATTGTACCTTACATGCTATGCGATGTACGCATATCATCCCATAGTCGATTGCGTTGTGAACTGTTTCAGAAAGCGAGTAGCTCCGGCGGGGCCGTGTCCGTCTTTTTCCGTCTCGTCAGCGGCGGCGTGAGCAGCGACGCTGCGTCCACGGCCTCCGAGTGCGGCGATCTGCGTCTGTCGGTTCTTCTGTCCGCCGTCGACTCCTCTCCCAACACGCGCTCCCTCTGTCTGGAGCAGCTGAGTCAGTGGCTGCAGTGCGGCGCCGACGCCCACATGGACGAGTATCGATTGATGATCGTGGCGCTGTTGGCTGGCAGGCCGCTCTGGAAAACGTCGGACGGCCGAACGCTGAACGTGTGCAAACGCTTGGATTGGAGACGAGCGCTGGGCGTGCATTTATGGTAAGGAAGAGAAGTAGCGATTGATTATTGTTTCGCCCACGTCCCCTAACAGCGTGGACACAAAGTGTTTCTTAACCTTGTCTTTCTGGCTAAACCTCGCGACCAATATTGCTGGATCGGCTGCACTGGTATGTATGGGTTGTTTACTGCTCTGCTCCGCTGTTTTGCTTTGGCACGAGCTAATAATGACGGGGTTTCCGAATGGTCCCGCTAGCTAGCCCCATGTTACCCTAGCGGAGAATGACGGCGGATGTGGTTATTTGCTGTGAAGGTTCATCTGCGACGAGGCCGCCACAATCGCGGATGTGATGCAGTCGTACGATGAAAGTTGGAAGGCGGGAACGGCGCCCGCTCCCTTGCCGGCCTACTCTATGCAGGAAGAACTCGCAACAACTGCAGCTGAGGAGGAAGAAGCACGCGTGGAGAAGAAGAAGATGGCGACAGATAGGAGGAAGTGGGACGTGTGCTACCAGCTGCTCTGTCTCTACGCTGAACGCAGTCATCCGATGGAGAGGCTGCTCAATCCAACCACACATTCGCCGCATCACGCTGAGTATCATATCAGGTATGTAACAGAGTTTTGTGGGATAAACTCGGCCTTTCTATTGCCGGTTTTCCCGGTCACGTATCTAGCTACTCTGTACTGTACTATATGTACGAACGTACAGTGATAGACAGTCTATCATATCTGTACGTGTGTACCGTTCGTACGCTACTGTAACGTACTGCATACGTATGGCAATGTGTACGTAAACTAGTTCTAGATAGGTAAGGCGAGTTTAGCTAAAGTCCCCGGACCGGTACCTGGTGGTGTGCCTAAGTCCACAGCTGGGTCCGAGGGTAGCGGGTTCGATTCCCGTTCGGTCCGATTACTCCCCCCCCCCCTTGTCGGGGCCCGGCTATCGTCATACGGAACGCGGCACGTCACAATACATTGGCTGCACTGGGGCGATGGTAGTGTTTGTGCGTGGGTTGTGGTGTTGCAGTTGGCATTTGTGGTGCGTGTTGGAGTCGCTCGGTTTCTCTCACTTGCCGCCAGGACCCCTCTCTCTGTTGCATTCCGCATACGCTCAACAGCTGCTCTCAATGGGTCTGTGGCAGTACGCAATCTTCGTTTTGCTGCATCTTCAGCATCGAGACAGGTGCGTTGGGATAATTCGATAGACGGTGTTCGCAAAATGTGGACGCACTTTTGAAGGACATACTGTACATACAATAGCAGTAAGCTGATGTTGTTTGTGAAATACAGGAGGGCTTTGGCGGTGCAGAAGGTTTTGACAAACGAGGCGGCGGAACTGACAGAGGATCGAATCCGACTGCTGACTGAGAGGCTTCGATTGCCTTTGTCATGGATTTATCAAGCGAAGGTGACTTGTGCACGCACACTGTACTGTACATATGTACTCTAATCATGTACGACGTATGCTCGTACAGTTTTATGCATATGTACACGTGTATTGCAGGGTCTGTGGGCGCGTGTACACGGATCGGAGGAGGAAGAGGCGTGGTACGCGGCGGAGGCTGGCGATTACAATTTGGCGCATCGCCTTTTCATGGAAAAATTGGCGCCACACTGCGTCATCAACGGTAAACATGAGAGCGGTACATCCGCGAGTCGTACTGTACTGTGATGGTGAACTAGTACGGAAGAGTCACGTGTTCAGGGGAGCTGGGACCGGTTCGTCGACTGCTGTCGGTGTTGTCGGCTCATTCCACGGAGATTGAGACATGGCCGGTGGGCGGTCAGATCATGGAGGATTACCTGCTGATGGTGGATGTGATGTCGGAAGTGAGAGCAGAGAATCGCGCGCTGGCAGAGTTGGCGGGACTCAAGCCGAATCTCCTGTCCCTCGTCTCTCGCTTGCCCGGAATGCAGTCGACCACTCCTCTCCAAAAGTACGCACGCACTATGCATAAAGTCGGTCCGTGGAGAGAATGTGCCGAATTCTAAAGTTGCGGAAAGCTTTTCACGCTGATTTCATGGACATTCCCTTGACTGTGGCAATATTTCGGGCGAAAGTCTTTTGTGAAAAAACAAACGTACTGTATACGTAACTCTCTCGAAGTCGGAACTCTGCAATTTCTCGTATTTTGGAGACGACAACTTTACAAGACTTCACCAGCGAGTGCTCGAGCTGTACATTCATTCACAGTCTGAGCTGTGAGCAGTTTACTGTAGTGCGACAGTGCACTGATTTTCTGTTCTGCTTTTACAGGTTGTGTCGAGGCGATATTGGTGAGAAAGCCTGTCAGCTTATTCGTCTGATCTTGGACATGGAGGAGCAAAAGCAGATAGCATCCAATCTGGTTGCGTTGCCAATGCCTGACGACTATAGCCTGCAGGATATTCAACATCTGTTTCAGCTGTGTACCGATTTCTCTGACTAATTATCACTTTTTAGCTGATGACTGTGAATTAGTATTGCGGTATGGGGGAGAGCTTGTATACGTGTGTGCTGCATTATGTATTGTAGAGTAAACAAACTGTATTCATTCTTGCGTATGGAGGTTTGCATCGACATGGGAAATTATCGCGGGTGATCTCTAATTACTAAACTTTTGATACGCATGCTGCTTTGATGCTTAGTTCTGTTATATTGTTGTCGTTGATGCATTGTGCGATGATGGCATCTATCTGTTCTGACTTCTTATGACTTTTGATGTGAAGATGTGATTTTTGATTGGAATAAAATGTTTTCGGCTGGCTGGACTTGATGTGAAGTGAAATTTGGTGATTGCCAATTTGAATCTACTTCTGGCCTTGAATTTCCTAATTTGACGATCTTACTTGCGTTTTATGCGATCAGTTCAGGTCGTGTATTACCGGCGTAACCGCGACATAATGGCCGTCGTCAAATGTGTTTTCATAAGTTGACATGACGAGTAGCGTGAAGGAGGCGGTTGTCACTGCACACCGTGGAGTCGTCTCCTTTTGTCGCGATACTGTGGAATGGCAGAAACCAGCGGGAACTTCCTTGTATTTGCTGTTGGTGAATGCAGCATTCTGGTATGTTACGTACAAACGTATTGTACATAAATGGTCGGTACATAGCATCCGTAATTGTATAACAACTTGTAACAATCTGTGCATGCGTAATTATGTGATGCCGTACGTACGATAAATACGCGTACTGCTGGCTGATGTGTGTTTCTTAGGTACGCGGTGTTTTACTTGGAGCAGGAGACGCACAAGACGCTGCTGTCAGCTTTGGCCAGTTTGTCGCTCTGTCATTTCATCACGCACCTTCTCTTTCAACTGCACCCTCTTCACACCTGGCAATCTCTTAGCGAGTGAGTGAGTATGCCTCACATCTATGCTATGTATGTACCTGCATTTACTGTACATTCGAACGTAGTTTTTTTAAGTGGCCTGGTCGCTTTCGTCAGGGGCGCTCGAGTGTTTATTTTTGCCACATTACCTATGATAAGCCCAATCAGACTTACCCCGTGCTGCGTAGTTTTCATATACTCCTGTTGCATATAAGTTCGCAATACATGGACGGGAAGCCATGTTTGTCTTACTATATTTCGCAGTGCGCGTAACTTTGTATCAGCGAACGCTAGTTGGACAGAATACTATGATGCATTCGTTTGTGGTGAGTGTGTTGTTTTCCATTGCAGGCAGTGGTCGTGTTATCAGCAGCTGTCTTTGGTGCGTCGTTGGCTGTATTTCTGGCGTTGGTTGCTAGTGGATGTCTTGCTGCGCTGTCTCATCTTTCCTTTTCTGTTGCTATGGCGATGGATATGCTTTTCCGCCGTGGAAGTAAGCTGCGCCGCTTCACGCATATATAATACACACAGAGCACAGGCTCCCTTTTATTATCCATGCAGTTGTTGTGCAATGCAAACAACAATTTGTGTTTTGTTTGCAGCTGGTCCTGTTCGTTTCATCCTTTGTCAGTTTACGTTTATTGACGCAAGGAAAGGCAGAGGAAGCGACATGGGTGGCGTATGCCTCAGGTACTAACTTGTGTTTCTAATCGTTAATTCGCTTACATAATTATACAGAATATGTATAGTATGTACGTATTGTATGTACATTCAATGTGCGATGCGTATTGTATTTCTGCTGTACGATTCCCTTGGTTGTAGTGCTATGGATGCTGATCATACCAGCGTGGCGTCGCAATGACGTGAATGGTCAGTTGGTGTCAGCCTTGAACGCTGTCCTGTCTACTGTGAAAGATCAAATTTGGCTTCCGATTTTATCGGCTGTTGGTCGCTGTCTCCGCGTTCTCCGCTATTATTTCTTCGGAGAATGGCTGCCTCCATTGTACGAGAAGCTGCACAGTCGTTTCTCCGTCCTACGTACCCGTATTTCGTCTGTTGTCGCCGTCCTTCGCTACTATTTGTGCGGACACTGGATCCGGCCCTTGTGGCGACGCCTATGTGAATCCGTGGCGTGGACGAGGAAGCAAGTGAACGAGCGCCTGTTGCAGCCCGTCCTGCGCGCTGTGGCGCAATTCTGGCGCGCCGTCGTCTTCGTTGTATGTCTGCGTTGGGTGCCGCCGCTACTGCGTCGATTACGCTCCGTCATTCTGGAGCCTTGCATCTCAGGCTTACTGTACATTGGCGCTTGTTTGTGGTTCATGGTGAGCGGGGCTTGGTTGCCGGCTGTGGGCGCGCTCTTGCGCTCCGCTGCCCTTCGAACAGTCTTTATGTTCTGCCACTATCTTCTGTATCCTGCGATGAGTACTGCGAAGGGCTGGATGGCAGCGTTTCGGCTGTATCTCAGGAACAGCGTGTTTCAGCCGGCTGTTGATTGGTTGACTGAGCTGCTGTTTAGCGCCAAGCGAGCGCTGAAAGAGCGCGTGCTTCTGCCCTTGGGTCGGGCGGCTTTCGCGACTGTCCTGCTGGTGCTAAATTTGATCTACGTTTGCGTACTGCGTCCAGCCAAGTATTGGATGGGAGAAAGAGTGAAGAGAGGCAAAAACTACGCGGTGGTGCAATGGGTGGATCCGGCGATTGACTGGCTCAAACAAAAACTGCCGGAGAAATCGCCATTTGTCGGTAAGGCCATGTTCGACTGGGCATAGCGTACGTGCGTGCGATAACTTTGGAATGGATACTGTAGAGGTATTGTATGTATGTACTGTGCAGCGCAGTAAAATGCACTTTTCAGATGATAGCGACACGGAACTCATGGATTTCTTGCCTTCCTCACCAACTGCGAAAGAACAGTCCTCATCATCTTTGGGAAAGCGCGGCGATGTGTCAGCTGGTCTCACACCGAAAGCGCTTCCACCGTCAGATGAAGGAAGAGAATCTGACGCTTCTCTTGACGATGAAGGTACATCTACCTTTTTTACATACGCTCTCATTTGCAATAGACCCAGTGTTGTAGCCCTGATTGTGGCCGTTCCTTTCAGAGAAAGAATTCGTGAGCGGTCTGTCCTTTCCGGGCGTTGACGATTCTGAGTCAAGTGACGAAGAATTCAGTCTCAGGCGAAGAGTCATTCATCAACCGAAGAGGAGACGACCACAAGATCAACTCCCGCCACTGCCACCAGGCACTACTACATCTGCAGCTCGTAGGAGAAAGCAGCGAACTGGTGTAGTAGCACTTCCAACGACGCAACCCGAGATGCAGAAAACTCAGACAGTTCCAGACGTTGATGACGAGTTTGAAATTCTTAATCCTGAGCTGGAACTATCGTAACAAGCTACGAAAGGCGTGCAGTGCAGAAAGGAATCTCTTCTTTGGAGGATTTCAACCAGGATATGCGTTGGTTTGATACGAGGCTTTAGTAGTTGATGCTTATTGTTCAGCTCGTTATGCCTACTACATGGAGTTATGTATAGCCTACGTAGTAGTTTTAATCTTCGTTAGTGAGTGGGGTAGAAGTGTTATATGAACGTGTAGAAGTGTTATATGAACGTGCTTATGCACCAGTATGTGCTGTGTCGTGTGTGCAATGTTGAACTCACATAACTTGGTCAACAATGATGTTTTGCGACAAATTGCTCACTCACATGAACACATTCAACACAGATGCATTTCTCTATCTTTAGTCCTTGACGCCTTCTCTCAGTCTCCTCACTGTGGAGCGAACAGTAGCAGCAGTGGTGGTCCTATAAAACAGCGGTAATGGCAGTATATAAATTGCATGGGACTTCGCAATATTGGGCATATGCATAGCCGGCAGTGCGACGAAGTCATCAAGGGAACAACTGTTTTACCCGTAAACGTAGGCTCCACCAGCCACAACTTTGCGGCAACTCTTGCATCGCCAAATACCAACGCAAGTTCGCCTCATGCTATCCTGAAGGAAAAAGGCATTTCGTCAAAAAAGGCGGAAAAGCGTAAGCGAAAACCACTCCGCGTGCATAAACGTAGTGTGCGCCGAGCGCAAAACGTCAATGTGGACGACAAGGATGGAAAATTAGCTAAGTGGCTGGCCGTCCATGACGTTGCGTACATACAGTATAGCCACGGACACAACGTCCGACGTGCGCCTGAGTGCGCGCTCAGCGCAAGTCGCCATGTGAACCAGCGAGCCTTCAAGCGGACGTACGAGGGCTGAACTTGGTAAGCAAGTCGTGTCGTACAGGGTTTCCATGCGATTACTACTATTCGCCTTGCTCCATAAGAGCGGTTGTCGTTTCGACCTCCCCGCCGAATTGAGCTGTAGTTATCACACACACGCAAAGCACGCCGAAGCAATTATTTTGCTCGTGTGTAATAACTGCAGCTCAAAATTCGGCGTACTTTGCGTAAAAAACAATTACTTCGGCGTGCTTTGCGTGTGTGTGATAACTACAGCTCAGTTCGGCGGGGAGGTCGAAACGACAACCGCTCTATGGAGCAAGGCGAATAGGAGTAGAGAGAGACTATCGAATAAGAAGCATACCTTTCCGCAGAAGATACAGGTGTACTTGGAGTGCTGCGTTACTTCCATCTTCTTCACAGTCTTTCTCAAGGAGGCACCGTACCTCGTGCCGTACTTTCCAACGATACCCACCTTCTTCGTTCGCTTTGCCTAAACAACAAAATGAAACACCGATGAAGAAAACTACCGGGTACGTCGTGTGCAGTACAGTACCAACATGTAGTTGGTAGTGTATAATATAGCATAGTTCCCTAAAGTAAAACCAGAATTGCTGGGACCCATGCATTATTTATCTCGAGAACTACGCGACGTAGAGCAAAGCGGTCAAAACTTCCACGGATAACTTTAGCTCGCCTCTCCAATAAAAAAACCGTGTGATTCTATCTGCTCTCAGTGTCGAGATCTCGCCGATTTCCTTCAGTACTAAAATCGGCAAATTGGGCGTGGACCATTGGGCAATTCTAAACCTCGCAAACGCCCGAAAAATCAAGTGGTAGAAATATGCATACATGATGAAAACAATAAAAATGGGCATCGGGCGTACAGGGTCGTGGGGTGTCGTGGTTTGCGTGGTTTAGCGTCTGCCAAATGGTGACACGATTTCAGTGCTGAAGGAAATCGGCGAGATCTCGACACTGAGAGCAGATAGAATCAAACGGTTTTTTTATTGGAGAGGCGAGCTAAAGTTATCCGTGGAAGTTTTGACCGCTTTGCTCTACGTCGCGTAGTTCTCGAGATAAATAATGCATGGGTCCCAGCAATTCTGGTTTTACTTTAGACAATCAATATCGAGCAATGATTTTTCATGGACATCTTTATTCATAAATTGAAACATTCAATATTTTGACGAAAGTCCATAATTCTAACTGTCTATGCAAATTTGTAGGGAAAATATGCAGAACCTGCCCACATTTAGTAAAAAAAATATTTACGCGTTGGAGCCAGATCAAGATCTCGCACCCTCGTTCATGATCGTTTATAGTCACCGATGCGATCAAGAGCGTGCTTGACAATTTTGGCGCTCCGTAGTAATCTGGCATTTCTATACAAGAATAGCAACCGGCTTTGAAAAAGGGTCGAAAAGCCGGTTGCTATTCTTGTATAGAAATGCCAGATTTACTAAAATGCCACGGGAGCGCCAAAATTGTCAAGCACGCTCTTGATCGTGTCGGTGACTATACGGTACGTGCAGTATAGTGCGTAAAGTACAGTGGCTGGCTTCCCTATCCTTACCATTTCGTTGCCGAAACAGACGAGAAAACCCTGTGATGTGACAAGGCCTTGTGATTTTTCTTCCTCCTAGAACGATACGAACCCCGCTTCGGCTTCGCTCGTCCGCTCTTTCTTCTCTCCCTTCTCTCCTTTCTCGCTGGTCTTTGTCTTGTTTCCTTTTCTCTATCAAGTCCGTGTCTCTATCTAGGCAAGGACTCCTAGATATAAAAGTCCTTGTCCAGTAACACTAAAATGGGGGGGACTACCGCCTCCACAACACAAAGTGTCCAGCCTGGTCTTGCCCATATTTTGCAAAACAATTTGCCACGAGACGAGCGATTACTTCATGTACGCCTAGAGCGTGCGCTCCGCTTCGCTAAGCGCGTTGGATGTAGCGAAGCGAAACGATGGGCGCGCAACGAAGGAGCGTTCTAGGGGTACGTGCCAATTTTTGAAAAATATTCAAAAAATATAAATTATCTGTGGATGATTCTCTTCATCATATTGACAAATGGGATGACAGAGAAGAAGCGATGAAGAAAAATGCCTCACAAGTGCAAGAGAAAAGAGAAAAGACAGCAGTAATTGTAAGATTCCCCACCTGCAATACCTGTCAGAAACTTTACGTTTTCCTGGCAACGCAGCAGCAGTAGTGGCTACAGGAAGCACCTTCAACCAACCCCCAGGACCTTCGATCCTAGTCATGAGCTGGAATTATTTCAAAGGATCAACAAGACTATGACAGTGGGAAAGAAGAAGATGAACAAACCCCCTCCAAAAAGGTACATGCTTCAACTCAAAGCATCACCCCCTTTCTACAGGGTTTTTCCATAGACACTAAAATGGGGGAGGACAACCACCTCCCAATTCAGAGTTTCCAACATGGTCTTGCGCAAACATATTTTGTAAAAATAACTTGCCATAAGATGATGAGCACATGATTTGCTATGAAGCAACTACTTTGTGATGGCTACTACTACCATTTTAGTGTTCTGATGCTGGTTTTTCAGCCGCTCCAACTCCAATCACGAATGTTGTCATTTCTCCACTCCTAAAGAACCAATTTGATCCAAATTTTGCTCTTTGGAGGTGGCGATATGGCAAAGGATGTGATTGGAGTCGCGGCTGGAAAACGTGATAGTATGGATATGGACGATTTGCGTTGTCATGATTGTTGGTAAAATTTTGACCCCAATACTTGTTGAAACTGATCTGAAACAGCGGGGCCACCTTTCGATTGTGACTACCCAGTCTTAGTGCAAGTGGCCAATAGTCTGGCCACTGAGAGTTTGCTATGGAACTCAAGTCATGTATAAAATAGAAAAAAAATATGAACTTCTCTCCATGCTTCATGACTGTGCTCCTATTTTGCTGCTAAACCCTGTACATGCAAACTGTGAAAGAGTTTCATTGCAAACTGTTGGTTAGTTAGACTGTATAGCAGCTAAACAGACTTTAGTAGCCTATGCTGTTGCCAAGGAACTATTTGGCAGCCTTATGGATGCAACTTGATGCATTTTTGTTGCAGGTAAATTGTGGTGGACTCATCAAATCAAACTGTCCTCTGGCCCATGGCATGGCATTGGGCTGCACTCCTGGGATTCATTAACTGCCATCACAACAACAGTGGAGAAGCAAGCAGTCTTCATGCACGATTCAGAAGCCAATATTGAGCTGGTTATTTGCTAGCTGCTGCAGGAATATGGCCTGTTGGAAGAAACCTCTGTCAACAAACTGCACTGTGGTAATGGGCACAATTTTGCAGTTAGACTGCTCTCAAAACTGTTCAACAGCATGGCCAAGAACAAGGTGATACTCTTGCCATCATTTGTTGAAGATGAACAGCATGTGGAAAAGGGTCATATTCCTATATAATTATGTTTTGAAGCTCAAAAGTCAGAAAAGACAACTGTTATCTATTGAATATGGACATTTGATATGTATTGTATTTCACATGTTCTTTGTCATTGAATGGAACCCATGTGACTGCTATGCATGTTTTTAGGATTTTAGAGTAAGTTGATATGTGTAGTTCATATGTGAATTGAAAACTGTCCACCCTGAGTCAATTTTGCCACTATTATTGGAAGTGCATTGTCAGACCAGGTTGGACACTTTGTGTTGTGGAGGCGGTCGTCCTCCCAATTCTAGTGTCTATGCCTTGTCCTTGTTGGTTGTCTCACAGACATCTAGAAAGTACACGGACATAGCACTCTATTTTGGTACTGGACATCAGGTAGAAGTCCATGCACATACGTAACATGTGGAACACATGGCAGCTTTTACACTCCAGAGTACTATAGCACAAAATTGGCATGCAACTAGGTTTGGTAGGTATCTTGTCATTCGAAAACAATATCTCCTTCAATTTTACCAGATTTTACATCAAGGCTAAGCTATATACCTGAACAGATGCCCACTTTTTCACATCCTACATAGTGCACTCACTTACTCACCATGCAGTGCACTTACTGTGTATGAGAATTAAGGAAAACAGCATAGAACAAGGACCAGTTACACACATCACAAATCATCGGTGCAAACAGCAGTAATTGATAATAGGAATACCATATTTTGGGTGTATATCCCCTGAGTATTTTCCCCAACATATTATGTCCCCCTGGTGTATAACCCCATCCATGTACTGTAAGGTACCTTAACTTACCGATGTAAGCTGGTCATAAGCTAGCCATAGCTACTCCTACACCCCAAGTTACTATGCTTATAGGCCTAGCTCATCATGTCTTGTACTAGAATAACCCTGTTTTAACTTCAATTATGCCCTAAAACACATACAGGAGGATCTCATAATAAACCAAACACTGCATAACCCCATCAGACCACTTGATTTTGTATAGCCCATGTGGTATTCATCCAAAAATATAGTGTGGTACAAAATCACAACTGGGATGATCCAATGGACAGCTTTTTGACTTTCGTTTGTTTGCGCTTTCGTCGTTCCTGAGCTAAAAAAGCATACAAAGAACATTTGTCAAGACCAATTATCAGTGAAGAGTATGATGCAGAAATCGTTTTTCTTTCTTCTCCAAAAAACCGCATCTCTTTCTGTGCGAGCATGTGCAGAGATATCTCACTCAGAAGATTCCCAGTTTGAGCTCCCGCGTGTTGAAAGATAGCCATTCCGTTCTGGATATGACACCTAGTGTCCGCACAAAAAAAACAAATCCGTGGACTCCTTTGTCCGAAGTCCGTGGTTGTCTTTTTAGTTTGGTACTCTGGCCACATCACATTGAGTTGCCTAAGTCTTTGACGCTCACAACAAACACTGAACGTCCCCTTCTGAAGTTGCGTCAACGCCAACGTCAACTGCTACTCGACGTTCAACGTGCAGATATTAGCGATCAGCCGCAGATAAAAGTAGCAAACATCGGCGAAAACTTGATCGAAATAGGTATGTACGTATGTACATACCAAACAACATCATCATCTATGCCGGCGTTATTCTGGAGAAAAATAAAGATTTACGTAGCTTTCCATAATCTGCGTTGAACGTCAATCTATTCGTCAAAACGTCAAAATATCTCAGGTGGACGTCTATTATTGCATTGGCATTAGAGGCGGCGGAAACAAACGTAAAATTAACATTAACATTCATTAAAACGGGCCATGCTTTCTTTAGTGATAAAGTATACAATGTAATCGTCAACAGTACTCATCAAAAAAATAATCACATTCCACAACTGATAACTATGCTTAAACGAACATTGCATATGTGAAGTGTGGTGACTACCTACCACTGAGAAGTGCCCGTGACATTTTCTGAAGTTTGTCTTGCCTTTTTCTAAATCTGATGTATTCAAGTCTATCAGCAAAAAAGAAAAGCCATCTACAAAGGGTCTGACTAAAAGGCTGACGTTGACGCTGACGCTGACGCTGACACGGTGACTAAAAGGCTGACGCCAGCTGACGCTAACGGTTCCAATTATTGAACAAAAAAATGCAAACGGTGCAACAGTTTTCCAGAAAATTGCGTCAGCGTGGCATTTTCACCTGTATTATAAATGACAATCAAGTACATTGAAGACTCTTGATCACAAAGAGGTTAGTTAGCAAGCAAGTAAACACTTCTGGAGTAGGAAAACAGGAGAAATGAACAAGCAGCAGTCATAAAAAAATGCAAAAAATTGACGTAGTCTGACACTGGCATAGTGACCACTTATAAAGGGTTCTAATGATGCAGCCAGCTACGTGTCTGTGTTGGCAGCACTTCTCTGACAAAAATGGCAGACAGGAAGAATTTGCTCAACTAAGCCTAAGCCTAAGCCTAAGCCTGCTGTTTGTTCAGTTGTCCTGTTTTCCTACTACAGAAGTGTTTACTTGCTTGCTGACTGACTAATTTATGATCAATAGTTTTAAATCTACTTAAATGCCGTTTGGTACAGGCTAAAGTCCTTAACACTAACACAATTTTCTTGAAAAATTGTATACACTGATTGCATTTTTTGTTGAGATTTTTAACCGTCAGCGTCAGCTGGCGTCAGCCTTTTGGTCACCACATCAGCGCCCTGGTAGGCCTTTTAGCCAGACCCCTCTGAAAAGCATAACGGAACAGGAGACAGGGTGGATCGGGTTAAGTCGTTTGTCCTATCTGTATGAGAGAAGATGGACATCAAAAAGAAGTTCAACCAGTTCAAACTGAACTCCAACAAACCTCAGTTTTTCTCAGCTTCTTTTGGATCTCCCATAGCGTTGTCATTAGACGGTTCTCTAGCGGTTGGTATGATTATCTAGTGTACATGTGCATACGGTAAGAATAAAGCATGTATGTAGATATTGCTGTATGTACATACTGCTTCGTAACCACTTCTGTTTTTTGTTTACGGCCTTAATCTCATAGGAGGAAATTGATATAATCGCGGAAAAAACGACTTCTGGCAGTCGAAGAAAAAAATAACACTTCAAGTGAGTGAGTACAGAGTCCGTCCAGTTATGTAGCTTCATCAAACGATCGATAGGCGCTGATCAACTCCAATGCACCCGCTTCAAAACATGGACCTCTGAGTAGATGTGGGTTTCCTCAACCGCATACTACTAGTACCACTATTGGAGTACGTATTGGAGGAGTACAATAGTGTTTGAAAAAGGATCGAAAAATCCGGTTGCTATTCTTGTATAGAAATGTCAGATTTACTAAGATTACTCCGGAGCGACAAAAATCTTCAAGGACCCTCTCTAATCGTCCACCAGCTATACACCTTACAAATATATGTTATGTGGTCCCTTGCAGTTTCACTTGTCCTCACTATTGACTAGTTGTGCTGAAAGTTTCTGGGAGGTCGCGAGCTAACCCCTCTAATTAGAACGAAAATCAGTGTATATCAGAGAGGTCAGCTTGCGAGTTGCGACCACCCAAAAATTTTTTAGCGCAACTAGTGAATATCTACGTGCATTGTGACTGGTAGCGTATTCGTGTTCATTGTTGACTTCAGGCAGTGAAGAATCGTAGTCTTCCAATCAGTAATCCTCATCGAGAGAAAGAGATATTGGATAGCATTGAGGCCTGCTTCTACAAAGAGGATGATTTTGATCCCAGTGCATTCGAACTAAATGTACGTGACATACATACGGTAGCATTTGTATCCTGTGCATGTGCCGTATACGTATTGCATGTTGTGATATTTTGTGCTTTTTTCTTTTTGGCAGAAGTTGCCAGAGGTGTTGGATATCAATGAGATCAACACACGAAGGAAAGCTATGAAAGAACAACTCTCCGTGGTACTACTGTATGTATAGGGTGTTTCATAATAAACTCTCCGGATGTTTGTTCCTCTCATTCATCAACCGAGCGTTCGATTCCAGTGTGCTCTTTTACATTTGGTAGCTAAGGCTTCTACAGTTGTGCAAGCAAAATTTCAGCCCTGTAGTCCTTCTACCGAGGAAGTTATGAAAGCTCAAACTTTCGGCCCCAAAAATTTACGTTTTTTACTATGGGGGATTAACCCGGGCGAAGGCCGAAGTTAGTACTCCACGGATGATTTTTTCAATTTTATTCACAATGACACAGTAGATTTGGTTCTGCCGCGTCTTACATGGGATATTGAACAGGATTTGAAAACGTATTAGCTTTTGGATGGTAGAATATGCTCTTTATTGTGGTACAATATAAGGCAAATTCTCGATTTCTGAGGTTAGCCTTTCTGACCTGGTTTGAGCCGCTTTCTGTTGGCCTAGAAAGTTGAAATTTTGCATGCATAAACGTTGAAGCCTTGGCTACTTACTACAAAAGACCGCATTTGAAAATAACACTCCTCTGTGGAGATAGAGACACAAACATCCGGAGAGTATATTATGAAACACCCTGTATATAAGTATACTATTTTGCATGCACTGTGCAAATGTACGGCTATGCAGTTTATTGTACCAGTTTGCTGTAAGTAAATAATGCAGTTTCTATCACAAAGTCGTTGAGGGGCGTGTTTTCTTTGTTGAGGAGCGGAGAGAGTTTCGGGTTTATAAATTTAGGTTTCGAAGAAAATATCTGACCTTATCCTGGAAAATCATCCCTCATACGCAGCTGAGCTGCAGAAAGTCACTGAATTACAGAAGCTTCTGCTGCAAGCATACGATGTTTGCTATCGCTCCAGAAGGTTTCTCTGTAGTACTTTTTGTTTCTCCTGCCTGGAACAGTATGCTCATTTGTATGAGTGAAGTTATTGTTTGCATGTTGTTTAGCGAATTGCAAGAGTCGCAAGAGGTAACCACTT
>JASAMW010006547.1:0-21641 GCA_030247985.1 Epsilonema sp. ZAB3_2
AGTCGATGTCATTATTCAAGAGGATGAGTGTTATAGTAGTACTAAGAAGACATATGTGTATGTATGTACTGATGGTTTCACAGCCCCCTTCCCCCCCCCCCCCCCCCCCCCCCCCCCCCCCCCCCCCCCCCCTCTTTGAAGTAATGGCATGTATGTACGTAGTCTGTTCTGCCCTGTATAGAGTGGTAAGGGGCTTCATAGGGAGATAAGGTTGCTGCTGATGAAGTGTGTTTCAAAAGAATTGATAAGTTTTGGCCCTTCTAGATAAACAATAATTATGAAAATCTGAATGAATAGGTAGCTTTTGACATGTAGATTATGACAATTCGATTTTGTGGTTTCAATTTTTAGCGATCATATTTCTAGGTGGTTGGGGTTTCTTCTAGAAAAGTACTGGTGTACAGACTATGTGTGGGCTCAGTGGGGAGCTAGGTTTACCAGGGATGAATGGTTGACAAGGGAGAGGAGACGCGGGATGTGACGATATAAGGACATTGCATTTTGTGTGATCGGCAAATAAACTGGTCGCAATGAAACCTCACGGCGTGTGTCATTCCTTTATGGTTGGTGTCGGTGTGAGTCTCTCTCTACTTATGTATTATATACGTACCCTACAGTTCCTGTTGGCTAGCTTTCTCTTCGCTTGTGCCGATCCGGGGCAAGTGGAACCGGGGGGCGCTTTGCTCATCCTTGGATTGCTGGCATCCTAGGTCCGATGGCTTTTTCTCCTATTTCGACAGTTTAGTTATGCTGTGTCGTGGTGCCAAGTGTGTGTTGTACTTGATGGCCGACGGGCCGAACGCCGAAAGAAGCTGCCAACCAACTCTGCCTCTTTGCGCGCCCCTCGCCTCGGTCGTCCACATTTGGTGCCGCGACCCGGGACCCTTGTCAGCCTACGTTGACTGGGTCCTTGTCTTTTCATGACAATAAGCAAGCTATGTGCGTACGTTCATCTGGCGGAAATGAAAGCGCCGACGCGTGATTCGGGTAACACTATTTTTTTTCGCCAGCACGTAGGTCGGTAGCGTACTCTACTTACAACGCTGCCTACGTCAGGTAGGTACTTGATTCTGGTATAGAAACACTCGTTTGTAGCCCCCCCCCCCCCAATATCCCCCCCCCCCCCCCCCCCTCGTATATAGCCCCCCCCCCCCCATCCTAATCGGCTACTAACATCATTTGCCCTCGTATCCTGTCCCCTGTTGAGAAACGCGAAAAGCAACGGAAAACGTGTGTTTTTGCGCTAAAAACAGCGTTTTGAGGATGTTTACATGCATAGGAAATCATTTGCACATTATTAGGAACATTTTGGAACATTTTTCCTGTGTCGCCTCTTCGACAGAAATTTTTGATGACTTAAAATTCACAATTTTTCGGGCTAAAAGCTGCAGTTTTGATTAGAGGAGCTTGGAAACATGCAAAATAAACCGCCAGAAATGAGTTCAGGAGGTAAAAAAACCTTACTTTGGGTGCAAATGTAAAATGCCCTCGTATATTGCCCCCCTCGTGTATAGCCCCCCTCGTATATAGCCCCCCTAGTCGGCGACTAACGTTTTGATAGCCCCAGGGGGCTATAAACGAGGGTTTACAGTACGATAGTAAGATTTTACCACACTGTACATGCTGATGTGACGTGCCGCGTTCCGTATGGCGATATCCGGGCCCCGAAAAGGGGGGAGAGAAATAGGACCGAACGGGAATCGAACCCGTTAGGGACCATTTACATTTTACGTAGACACAGGGGTGGGGGCGTCTCTTCCGACCTTAACCTCATGTCCACGTGGATCCACGGTGGGGGGGGGGGGGTAGGGCGCGCCGTGCACATGGGACAACGTCCACGGTAGTGGCGATATTTTGCAGTGCAGGCATGTAATTGGACAGCGATTGCTTCTGTACTCAGTAAAATGGTTATATAGCTTTTGCGTTCTGAGTGTTGGATCAGTATCTTTAGCATTCAGCAGTAAATAAACGACAGTACATAAATTAATTATTCGACCTTCATATACACCCAGATGTCCACGTGGACAGGTGGGGGGGGGGGGGGGGGGGGTCGTGGAAAATGCTGAAATCCACGTGGTGTCCACGGTCAGGGGGAGGGGGGGGTGGTACCCCCAAAATTGGCCAGCCTCTGCGCACGCATCTTCTACGTATAAGGCGGGGAGGAACATCCCGCTAGCACACAGCTACTGTAAGTCAGGGAGCGACATTCCGCTAGCACACAGCTGTACATACGTCAGGGAGAGACAACCTGCTAGCACACAGCTAAATCGGAAAGAGCACACAGCTATGGAAGTCACGGAGAGGGTACATGGACACGAACAGCACCTAGGTATAGAACACGAATGCAAGGTGCAGCTAGCTATTCACTATGTAGGCCTATTTGTCATTCGCATTGCCAGAAATATATAAGTATAGGCTTATACTTATATATTTCTGGCATTGCTTGAGTAAAGTGTGTTGTGTCTGTGTGACGAGTTTACCTTTTCCTTGACTTGGAATCGTGGAATGAGTCCGCTGTTCGCGGGGGTGCAGCTCAGGTTCCCGCTCTTTCCCAGTTCCATTCCCTTTTATGACTGTCGACCGCTATTTGGCTTTGTCTCATCGGATCTCCTTGCAAGTTTTCTCCGCCGATAGTTCATGTATCTACGTACTTTTACGTATAAGCGATATGATCCACTATGTACAAGCGTCTTATGTACATATGATATTATAAACATGTAAAGTGGGATAACCTGTATTCTCGCTCGCTTATGTGCATGGGTGATCCTTGCCGCACCATGTTGATTTTGTCATTGTACGTATTCGCATGTTTGCAGCAAAATAAAGATATATATATACCATTCATTCAGGTAACATTACTGTACTGTACGTTCCAAGAAAACAACCGAACCCTTTGTCGAGCGAAATTCAGTGTTACGTACTGCGTGCGTACACATCGACATGAATCGCTTCGATAACGCTTATTACGGTGGAAAAAATCAATAGCTCCCCTTAATCTCTTCCCGGTATTTCAAAGCCTGGTATGTAACTCGGTTGCACAACCGACGCCAACCTATATGGAGTAGTTGTACAACAGACGCCAACCCACATATAGCGGTTGCGCAACTGACTGCAACCGCGAAGAAAAGAAAAGGAAAGAAAAGAAGAAAGGAAGTGCAGGAATATTTCTTGCTTGTGATGCTGAATTGAAGTGAATAAAGAATAACATCCTGCACTGTCCTGCAACACTATCCTGCACTTTCTTTCTTTTCTTTCCTTTTCTTTTCTTCGCGGTTGGCGTCGGTTGCGCAACCGCTATATGTCGGTTGACGTCTGTTGTACAACTGCTCCATATGTCGGTTGGCGTCGGTTGTGCAACCGTTTGTGTTGGAGACTTTGAATCCGGGAGGAGTTAACTACTGAATCTGTCTCCCTATAACCGGCTTTGTCCCCTCTCTATGCAGATATTCACGTAATTTCTTTGACTGACCACTGTACCAGGCCACCACCGCATAGTGTATTGAGTCATGCATAGCCCGTTTCTTCCACAATGACATTCTCAACTACTGACCAAGAGCCCATGCTACCACTCAATACTTGAGTAGGGCTACAGAACATTTTGGTATACGAAATGATGCCACATCGTCATCACTATTATCCAAACTTTTAGAACTTCCCATGTCTGTTTCTAGCGAGAATCTCGGGTGGGTATAAGTGTGGCAATACCAAACTAGTCCCTACTAACGTCACCGTCATGGACACAGCCGAACGCCCTCATCTAGGCCCCCCCTCCTATTCTCAAAGTGATTCATGTCGATCTATACGTATGGCAATAGCGTCCGAGGCCAGTAGTAAGTGTACGTAAACTAGTTCTATCTAGGTATGTAAGGCGAGTTTATAGCCAAAAGCCCCCGGACCGGTCCCTGGTGGGGTTGCCTAAGTCCGCAGCTGTGTCCGAGGGTAAGGGAGCATTTACATATTACGTGGACAGAGGCTGGCCAATTTTAGGGGGTACCACCCCCCCCTCCCCCCTGACCGTGGACACCACGTGGATTTCAGCATTTTCCACTGACCCACCCCCCCCCCCCCCCCCCCCACCTGTCCACGTGGACATCTGGGTGTATATGAAGGTCGAATAATTAATTTATGTACTGTCGTTTATTTACTGCTGAATGCTACAGATATTGATCCAACACTCAAACGCAAAAGCTATATAACCATTTTACTGAGTACAGAAGCAATCGCTGTCCAATTACATGCCTGCACTGCAAAATATCGCCACTACCGTGGATCGTTGGTCATGTGCACGGCGCGCCCTACCCCCCCCCCCCCCCCCCCACCGTGGATCCACGTGGACATGAGGCTAAGGTGGGAGGGGGGGACCCCCCCACCCCCCTGTGTCTACGTAAAATGTAAATGGTCCCTAACGGTTCTATTTTCCGTTCGGTCCCATTCTCTCTCCCCCCTTTTCCTTCAGGGCCCGGATATCGCCATACGGAACGCGGCACGTCACATCAGCATTTACAGTGTGGTAAAATCTTACTATCGTACTGTAAACCCCGTTATAGCCCCCTGGGGCTATCAAAACGTTAGTCGCCGATTAGGGGGGCTATATACGAGGGGGGCTATACACGCGGGGGGCAATATACGAGGTCATTTAACAATTGCACCCAAAGGCAGGTTTTTTTTACCTCCTGAACGCAGTTCTGGCGGTTTATTTTGCATGTTTCCAAGCTCCTCTAATCAAAACTGCAGCTTTTAGCCCGAAAAATTGTGAAATTTTAGTCATCAAACATTTCTGTCGAAGAGGCGACACAGGTAAAATGTTCAGAACTGTTCCAAATTATGTGCAAATGATTTCCTATGCATGAAAACACCCTCAAAACGCTGTTTTTAGCGCAAAAACACACGTTTTCCATTGCTTTTCGCGTTTCTCAATAGGGGGCTATATACGAGGGCAAATGATGTTAGTAGCCGATTAGGGGGGGGGGGGGGGGGGGCTAGAGACGAGGGGGGGGGGGGGGGGGGGGCTATATTGAGGGGGGGGGGGGGGCTACAAACGAGGGTTTACAGTACCAGAATCAAGTACCTACCTACGTAGGTACGTTGTACGTAGGTACCTACCTACCTACGTGCTCGCGAAAAAAATAGTGTTACCCGAATGACGCGTCGGCGCTTTCATTTCCGCCAGATGAACGTACGTACATAGCTTGCTTATTGTCATGAAAAGACAAGGACCCAGTCAACGTAGGCTGACAAGGGTCCCGGGTCGCGGCACCAAATGTGGACGACCGAGGCGAGGGGCGCGCAAAGAGGCTGAGTTGGTTGGCAGCTTCTTTTGGCGTTCGGCCCGTCGGCCATCAAGTACAAACACACTTGGCACCGCCACCGACACAGCATAACTAAACTGTCGAAATAGGAGATAAAGCCATAGGATCTACTAGGATGCCAGCAATCCAAGGATGAGCAAAGCGCCCCCGGTTCCACATGCCCCGGATCGGCACAAGCGAAGAGAAAGCTAGCCAACAGGAACTGTAGGTACGTATATAATACATAAGTAGAGAGAGACTCACACCGACACCAACCATAAAGGAATGACACACGCCGTGAAGTTTCATTGCGACCAGTTTATTCGTCGATCACACAACGCAATGTCCTTATATCGTCACATCCCGCGTCTCCTCTCCCTTGTCAACCTCAATAATAAACAACGAACAGAAAGTCCAACCAATCAGCTATAGATCGGCCTACTTATGTACAGCACAGAGTTAGAAATACACGTACGTACATACGTACAGGCATATCGAGTAAATAAATCGATACGGGCTGTTTACACTCTATTGGATTGGATGGTGGAAATTCCGTCCCGGAATTTAGAAAAAAGTACATATAAACTAGGTGCGTTTAGCAAGACTAAGATATACGATTAGCACTAATATGAATGGAAAGTTACATAGTCGCTGCCGGCATAATCCTCCCAAGACAATACGGGAATGCACAAACACAATATCGTACACAAATAAGAGTAACGTACTGAATAATATTATTAGTTAGCACATACGTATAGAAATAGATGGACACACGTCGCACGAAAAGTCACTTGTCAGAAAACTTAAGAAGAGGCGACCCCTGTAGGTAGGTACTGGCAACAATGCTATGCTAATAAACGTCTACCACTAAATGACGATACAACGACACATAGAATACTATAGGTAAAGTGAGACCCGAACAAATGAGACCGCACCAAAAATTTGGGCCCAGAGGCACGTATGTAGCTGCTATGTTACCATAAAGGAATGACACACGCCATGAAGTTTCATTGCGACCAGTTTATTCCTGCTCGATCACACAACACAATGTCCTTATATCGCCTCATCCCGCGTCAATCAGCAATAGATCCGCCTACTTATGTACAGCATAGAGTTAAAATACACGTACGTACATACGTAAAGGCATATCGAGTAAATAAATCGATACGGGCTGTTTACAAAACGAATGGAATGTCCTAGACTAGAAAAAATCTGACTCAAAACAACTTTTACGCTAACAGTAACCGGTTGCAGCAGCATCAAGTATTTCTTCGCTGTGATATTTACAAAATGTTTCCGTGTGAACCCCGCGAGGTGGCGCTGAGCTCGGCTCGACAGCCAATGAGTGCATTGCACACTGACGTGTGCAGTGCAAAGACAACCAATCAGGGAGCTGCTGCGCGCCAGCAGCGTCCTCTGGTTTGGCGAAAATATCGATTATCGATCGATTATTGGTGATCCGCTAATCGGATCAAAAAGCGAAGGACTTCTTGTCGTCCTTGGGCTTACAAGCTTTGGAAAGAGCCATTGCCGAACACTGTCACTGCAAAACTGAGTGAGTGTATAGCATCACAGACAGACACACAGACACCGACTGCTCCTATTTGTAAGATTTCGCTTGACGGAACAAGCGGCTCTAAAAAAAACTGTTAGAATTTTCTTGACTGGATAAAGGGGCGTTTAAGAAGTCGATGTCATTATTCAAGAGGATGAGTGTTATAGTAGTACTAAGAAGACATATGTGTATGTATGTACTGATGGTTTCACACTTCTTTGAAGTAATGGCATGTATGTACGTAGTCTGTTTGTATAGAGTGGTAAGGGGCTTCATGGGGAGATAAGGTTGCTGCTGATGAAGTGTGTTTCAAAAGAATTGATAAGTTTTGGCCCTTCTAGATAACAATAATTATGAAAATCTGAATGTATAGGTAGCTTTTGACATGTAGTTATGACAATTCGATTTTGTGGTTTCAATTTTTAGCGATCATATTTCTAGGTGGTTGGGGTTTCTTCTAGAAGTACTGGTGTACAGACTATGTGGGGGCCCCATGGGGAGCTAGGTTTACCAGGGATGAATGGTTTTACTGTAAGAATTGACAACTCTTGCTCTTCCTAGATAACGCTATTTTGTGATTTCTTTCTCTACTGGCTGTTATTTATATGAGACTATGATACAGAAATCAGTCTGGGTCTTGGTAAAATTTTCCTAAATTTTGTTTCAGTCATGGTTTGATCATATTTCTAGGTGGTTGGGTTTTTTTCTAGAAGTAGTGGTAGTCTGTACTGAGTACAGACTATGTGGGGACCCCATGGGGAGCTAGTTTTATCAGGTATGAATGGTTTTACTGTAAGAATTGATAACTCTTACGTTCTTCCTAGACAACACTACTTTGTGATTTCTTTCTCTACTGGCTGTTATTTATGAGACTATGTCTTGGTCTCAAGTCTCGTTTTTAGCAACAATTCAGTCCCGGTCCATATCAAATAAACTGTCTTCTATTTTTTCTGTCTAGTTGAATTTTAGTGTATTGGTGACACATTTGTATTGGGGGGGGGGGAGGTCGCGCTTTTGCGCCCCAAAAATTTTTATGCGCCCCAAATTTGTGCAGCTAGGGGCAGAAAATTTCCACCTGACTTTTTGCAACTGGTTGCATGGTCACATGCAAGATAATCAAAAAACCTCCAAAACCCCTAAAACCTCCATAATCAGCCTTTCCCATGTCTTTTGGGTCTACTACAAGGTCAGGAAGGCTACAATGTACTTACACCTATCTACGTGCATATGTGGTGTGTTGGCGGTAGTGGACAGGGAGAGAGAAGAGAGCAAGCAACTGATCCCGAAGCGTCGAGCAACAAAGACTGTTTATTCCTGCCCTGCACCGGCTTTTATGCCGATTGGTGGCAGGAAATTACATACACTACAATGCACATTTCCGCATTGCATATGTACATATACTGTGTACGTATCACCAGGTATCACGATCACACCAATATGTATGGCTTTGTACGTACATAATGTCGGGCTTCTTGCATACTACTGTACATAGGTACCCTCACTGTGCAATAAAAGCTAAATTTGAATAGTTTCTGATGCTTGGAAAATGAGTGATTCTACTCTTAAAATTGAAAAAATGTCCCTGGAGATGCTACACCCTGGACCCCCACTGGGGGCTCTGCCCCCCAGACCCCCATAGCCTCCAGCACCTGGGGCTCTGCCCCAGACCCTGTTGGCTAGCTACGCGAGCCAATATTTTGCTCCCCAGATTTTCATAGGCTATCTATAGTCCTGCCAATATACTTGAACCACTGAAATTTTTTGGCTCTACAGTATCTGATACCCCACTACTATTTACAGTATTACAGTATCTGATAACACTGATACAATACTTCACCCTTTAAAAATGTTTTGCTCTACAGTATCTGATAACACTGATATAATACTTGACCCTCTGAAAGTATTATTTGCTTTACAGTATCTGATAGATAACCCACTACTATATTTCCAGTATCTGATAACACCAACATAATACTGACCCTCTGAAATTTTTTTGCTTTAAGGTGTCATACTATAGTTTTCTGGGAGTCCGTGGATCATCCTTCTAGAGGTCCATGCTTCCTCCTTCTAGAAGTCCCTGCGTAGACAATGTGCTGCTCGAAAGACTGCCGCTGTAGTCCAACTGCAACTTCTCGTTGCGCATATATATAGGGACTACTGGTTATGAAACATCATCTTCATGAGTTCACCCAAAAAACGTCAGATTTCGTTATACCATACAAACACGTTTCCATCTCTCCTGGGCCAACGAAAGCGAGTTGAGAGGAGATCAAGATACCGATGGATAGCTTGTTACACGATCTCTTTGACGCGCCATATAGCGCCTCTTGAAACGGCCTATCCGTGGCGCTATTCTTGATTGAAACGATAACTTTTTCAAACACGTTTTTTATGGATAACTTTTCGTAGAGGCAACGTAGACAGGCGCCGTAGGTACCGATCGATTTCTCTCGTAAAGACGCGTTCAACGGTATGCCTCATGTTGAAAAATACCCAGCGGTTCCTTCGGAACACCCAAATCGCATGGTTTTCATGGTGTTCTTTGGCGTGTCGTACTGCGCCGAATACAGGAGCTTTGGCGCTGCAGTTTGGTGTACGCGGAGAGGAAGGGTTGTTCTTTATTCACGTGATATATGATCACTTTTATCTTAAGTAAAACGGCTACGAGGAAGCCCCAAAGTTGGCTCCGAAACTATAGTGTGAGACCTTAAAGTATCTGATGACCCACTACTATCCTCATCGGGGCTCAAAAACATCTACATATTCTGAAATTATGACGTCACATTACATTTTTTCATACCCTAGCCTTCTTCATCACACACACACACACACACTGACAGAGAGGTATGTATGTCATTTGTGAAAATGCGTTGCTTGAAAACATCTACCTATTCCAAAATGATGACATCACACTACATTTCTTCATACCCTTTATGTCATTCATGAATGTTTTCTTCATACCCATTATTTCATTTATGAACATGCGCCACTGTGGGAGCGGATGACATCACACTACATTTCTTCACACTCTTTATGTCAATTCTGAAAGTGAGCCACTGTGGGAGCGTTGCTTCTCCCTCGCTCTCACTCTGATACATGCTTAGGGTACATGAATTCATCTTCCGCAGCACAAGCACAACTAACGAACATGCAACTAACCAACACGAATGAACACCTCTCATATTTGTTAAGTACAGAGTGTCTCATAATAAACCGAACACTTTTCCGTGTATGTAACTCTGGAACCACACGTTGGATTTTCATTCGGTTTTTTTTGTTTTTAGTAGCCAAGGCTTCAACTTAGATGTGTACAAAATTTTAACTATTTTCTCCACATACTTCAAAGTTGCGACGGTTTGAATCTCGAAGCTCAAAATCGACGTTTTTCTTCAGTATGGAGAAAAATTTCGGTCTTAATTTTCAAGATACCCTGTTCCATGCGTTTGCTATGGTGGCACTGGGGATAATGCATGAGATACACATTTCCTAGCATTTTGGGACCTCTTTTTTCATTACGAGACTAATTTTATCTTGGACCCATGCACAAAAGACCCCTAAATCGGCACTACCAGTTAGAAAAACCCTCGTTTTTGACCGCCGGAGAAAGAAGGTGTTTGAGAACCTTCCACTGGGCCTACGAAGCTAAAATTTTGGACACACCTAAGTTGAAGCCTTGGCTACTAAACACAAAAAACGAATGAAAATCTAACGTGTGGTTCCAGAGTTACATGCACAGAAAAGTGTTCGGTTTATTATGAGACACCCTGTAGATCTCACTGCAGTCACCAATGCTTCTCCCATCTGTATTATTGCACAACATTTCATAAACCAATGAAATACTGCCCATCCATAACAAATACCATATTTTTGGGTGTATAACCCCCTAGTGTATAACCCCCCATTGGCAAAACATAAATTTTGTCCTTTGTATCCCCCCTGGTGTATAACCCCCCCATGTCCCAGGTACCTGACCTACCTATGTAGCTGGTCCTATGCTAGCTATAGCTACTCCTACACCATGCTGCTATGCCTGTAGGCTTAGCTGAGCATGTCTTGTACTCTAGAATAACCCTGTTTTAACCGCGATTATGCTCTAAAACACATACTTTTGACCTCAAAAACATGCCTCTACACACCTCTCATAAACATAATTTTGTCCTATGTATATATCCCACCCATTGTATATCCCCTCCCCCCCTAGTGTATAACCCCCCATTGGACCTCTCAATTTTTGTATACCCCCATGGAGCTATACACCCAAAAATATGGTATTTGTTATGGATGGGCAGTATTTCATTGGTTTATGAAATGTTGTGCAATAATAGAGATGGGAGAAGCATTGGTGACTGCAGTGAGATCTACAGGGTGTCTCATAATAAACCAAACACTTTTCTGTGCATGTAACTCTGGAACCACACGTTAGATTTTCATTCGTTTTTTGTGTTTAGTAGCCAAGGCTTCAACTTAGGTATGTCCAAAATTTTAGCTTCGTAGGCCCAGTGGAAGGTTCTCAAACACCTTCTTTCTCCGAGCAGTTAAAAACAAGGGTTTTTCTAACTGGTAGTGCCGATTTAGGGGTCTTTTGTGCATGGGTCCAAGATAAAATTAGTCTCGTAATGAAAAAAGAGGTCCCAAAATGCTAGGAAATGTTGTCATGCATTATCCCCATGCCACCCCCATCACAAACGCATGGAACAGGGTATCTTGAAAAATTCGAGACCAGAAATTTTCTTCAAAATTACTGAAGAAAAACATCGATTTTGACCTTCGAGACTTCAAACCGTCGCAACTTCTCGAAGTATGCTGGAGAAAATAGTTAAAATTTTATTTACACTCTAAGTTGAAGCCTTGGCTACTAAAAACAAAAAAAACCGAATGAAAATCCAACGTGTGGTTTCCCCCGAGTTACATACACACGGAAAAGTGTTCGGTTTATTATGAGACACTCTGTACTTAACAAATATGAGAAGGTGTTCATTAGTATTACATTTTGCAGTTTGCATGTTCGTTCATTGTTGTTGTGCTGCGGAAGATGAATTCATGTCCTGAGCATGTCAGAGTGAGAGCGAGGAGAAGCAACGCTCCCACAGTGGCTCGCTTAGAATAACCTAGAAGATGTAAAAAATGTGGTGTGATGTAATTTCACTCCCACAGTGTCACACATTCATAAATGAAATAATGGGTATGAAGAAAACATTACATGAATGACATAAAGGGTATGGAGAAATAGTGATGTAGTCACTAAATGGTAAATGTTTTGACAACGCATTTGCACAAATGACATACATACCTCTCTGTCAGTGTGTGAGTGTGTGTGTGTGTGTGTGAGATGAAGAAGGCTAGGGTATGAAAAAATGTAATGTGACGTCATCATTTCAGAATATGTAGATGTTTTTGAGGTCAAAAGTATGTGTTTTAGAGCATAATCACAGTTAAAACAGGGTTATTCTAGAGTGCAAGACATGCTCAGCTAAGCCTACAGGCATAGCAGCATGGTGTAGGAGTAGATATAGCTAGCATAGGACCAGCTACATAGGTAGGTCAGGTACCTGGGACATGGGGGGGTTATACACCAGGGGGGATACAAAGGACAAAATTTATGTTTTGCCAATGGGGGGTTATACACTAGGGGGTTATACACCCAAAAATATGGTATTTGTTATGGGATGGCAGTGTTACCATTGGTTTATGAATATTTATAAATAATACAGATGGGAGAAGCATTGGTGACTACAGTGAGAGGTGTGTAGAGGCATGTTTTTGAGGTCAAAAGTATGTGTTTTAGAACATAATCGCGATTAAAACAGGGTTATTCTAGAGAAAACAAGACATGCTCAGCTAAGCCTGGAGGCATAGCAGCATGGTGTCAGAATAAATATAGCTAGCATAGGACCAGCTACATAGGTAGGTCAGGTACCTGGGACATGGGGGGGTTATACACCAGGGGGGATACAAGGGACAAAATTTATGTTTTGCCACTGGGGGGCTATACACTCGGGGGATATACACCCAAAAATATGGTATTTGTTATGGATGGGCAGTATTTCATTGGTTTATGAAATGTTGTGCAATAATAGAGATGGGAGAAGCATTGGTGACTGCAGTGACATCTACAGGGTCTACTCATAATAAACCCAACACTTTTCTGTGCATGTAACTCCTGGAACCACACGTTAGATTTTCATTCTTTTTTTGTGTTTCAGTAGCCAAGGCTTCAACTTAGGTGTGTCCAAAATTTTAGCTTCGTAGGCCCAGTGGAGGTTCTCAAACACCTTCTCTTACAATCTGTGCCAAAAACGAGGGTTTTTCTAACTGGTAGTGCCGATTTAGGGGCTCTTTTGTGCATGGGTCCAAGATAAATTAGTCTCGTAATGAAAAAAGAGGTCCCAAAATGCTAGGAAATGTGTATCTCATGCATTATCCCCAGTGCCACCATAGAAACGCATCAAACAGGGTATCTTGAAAATTAAGAACGAAATTTTCTCCATACTGAAGAAAAACGTCGATTTTGAGCTTCGAGATTCAAACCGTCGCAACTTTGAAGTATGTGGAGAAAATGGTTCAAATATTTTGTACACATTTAAGTTGAAGCCTTGGCTACTACAAACAAAAAAAACCGAATGAAAATCAGACATATTGAGTTCCGAAGTTACATACACGGAAAAGTGTCGGTTTATTATGATACACTCTGTACTTAACAAATATGAGAGGTGTTCATCCGTGTTGGTTAGTTGCATGTCTTTTAGCTGTGCATTGTGCTGCGGAAGATGAATTCATGTACCCTAAGCATGTATCAGAGTGAGAGCGAGGGAGAAGCAATATAATCTCAACAGTGGCTCACTTTCAGAATTGACATAAAGAGTGTGAAGAAATGAAATGTGATGTCATCCGCTGCTACAGTGGCGCATGTTCATAAATGAAATAATGGGTATGTAGAAAACATGCATGAATGACATAAAGGGTATGAAGAAATGTAGTGTGATGTCATCATTTGGAATAGGTAGATGTTTTTTCAAGCAACGCATTTTCACAAATGGACACATACCTCTCTGTTCAGTGTGTGTGTGTGTGTGTGTGTGTGTGTGATGAAGAAGGCTAGGGTATGAAAAAATGTAATGTGACGTCATAATTTTAAGAAATATTTAAATCTTTTTGAGCCCCGATGAGGATAGTAGTGGTCATCATAGACTGTAAAGCAAAAAAAATTTCAGAGAGTCAGTATTATGTTGGTGTTATTAGATACTCTGAAATATAGGTAGTGGGTTATCTACAGGATAGAGGGTAACCAAATAATACTTCAGAGGGTCAAGTATTATATCAGTGTTATTAGAATACTGTAAGAGCAAAATATTTTTAAAGGGTGTAGTATTGTACCAGTGTTATCAGATACAATGGTACGGTAAATAGTAGTAGGGGTATTCGATTTATACTGTAGAAAGCCAAAAAATTTCAGTGGTTCGAGTATATAGGTGGCAGGACTATAGATAGCCTATGAAAATCTTGGGAGCAGAAATATTGGCTCGCGTAGCTAGCCAACAGGGTCTGGGGCAGAGCACCGAGGTGCCTGGAGGCTATGGGGGTCTGGGGGCAGAGCCCCAGTGGGGGTCGAGGGCAGTTCCCTCAGGGACATTTTTTCAATTCTAAGAGTAGAATCACTCATTTTCCAAGCATCAGAAACTATTGAAATTTCAGCTTTTATTGCACAGTGCAGGGTACCATGTACATCAGCTATCAAAGCCCAACATTACTACAATAAAGCCATATTTCCCATATTGGTGTGACCGTGATACCTGGTGATACGTACAGTTATATGTACATATGCAATGCGGAAATGTGCATTGTAGTGTATGTAATTTCCTGCCACCAATCGGCATAAAAGCCGGTGCAGGGCAAGGAATGAACAGTCTTTGTTGCTGACGCTTCGGGATCAGCTGCTTGCTCTCTTCTCTCTCCCCTGTCCACTACCGCCAACACACCACATATGCGCGTAGATAGGTGTAAGTACATTGTAGCCTTCCTGACCTTGTAGTAGACCCAAAAGACATAGGAAAGGCTGATTATGGGAGGTTTTAGGGGTTTTGGAGGTTTTTTGATTATCTTGCATGTGACCATGCAACCAGTTGCAAAAAGTCAGGTGGAAATTTTCTGCCCCTAGCCTGCACAAATTGGGGCGCATAAAAATTTTTGGGCGCAAAAGCGCGACCTCCCCCCCCCCCCCCCCCCAATACGAAATGTGTAACCAATACACTAAAATTCAACTAGACAGAAAAAAATAGAAGACAGTTTATTTCATATGAACCGGACCTGAATTGTTGCTAAAAACGAGAACTTGAGACCAAGACATAGTCTCATAAATAACAGCCAGTAGAGAAAGAAATCACACAGTAGTGTTGTCTAGGAAGAACATAAGAGTTATCAATTCTTACAGTAAAACCATTCATACCTGATAAAACTAGCTCCCCATGGGGACTGAGTTTACCGGATAAATGATTTTTTTACTGTAAGAATTGACAACTTCTTGCTCTTCCTAGATAAGCGCTATTTTGTGATTTTCTCTACTGGGTGTTTATTTATATGAGACTTATCATACAGAAATCAGTCTGGGTCTTGGTAAAATTTTCCTAAATTTTGTTTCAGTTGTGGTTTGATCATATTTCTAGGTGGTTGGGTTTTTTTCTAGAAGTAGTGGTAGTCTGTTCTGCGAGTTTATTTTGGGGGTTGTGTGGGGGACCATGGGAGTGGTTTCTCAGGTATGAATGGTTTTACTGTAAGAATTGATGACTCTTATGTTCTCCTGGACGACACTATATGATTTATTTTCTCTACTGATTTTTCTTTGGGGACTATGTCTTGGTCTCAATTCTGGTTTTGAGCAACAATCCAGTCCAGGTCCATATCAAATAAACTGTCTTCTATTTTTTTCTGTCTATTGTTGAATTTTAGTGTATTGGTGACACATTTGTATTGGGGGGGGGGGGGGGGGGAGGTCGCGCTTTTGCGCCCCAAAATTTTTTATGCGCCCCAAATTTGTGCAGCTAGGGGCAGAAAATTTCCACCTGACTTTTTGCAACTGGTTTTATGGTCACATGCAAATAATAACAAAAACCTCCAAGACCCTCAAAACCTCCATCACCAGCCTTTCCCATGTCTTTTGGTTACTCTACAAGGTTCAGGAAGGCTACAATGTACTTACACCTATCTACGTGCATATGTGGTGTGTTGGCGGTAGTGGACAGGGAGAGAGAAGAGAGCGAGCAACTGATCCCGAAGCGTCGAGCAACAAAGACTGTTTATTTCTGCCCTGCACCGCTTTTATGCCGATAGGTGGCAGGAAATTACATACACTACAATGCACATTTTCGCATTGCATATGTACATATACTGTGTACGTATCACCAGGTATCACGATCACACCAATATGTATGGCTTTGTACGTACATAATGTCGGGCTTCTTGCATACTACTGTACATAGGTAACCTCACTGTGCAAATAAAAGCTAAATTTGAATAGTTTCTGATGCTTGGAAAATGAGTGATTCTACTCTTAAATTGAAAAAATGTCCCTGAGAGATGCTACACCCTGGACCCCCACTGGGGGCTCTGCCCCCCAGACCCCCATAGCCTCCAGCACCTGGGGCTCTGCCCCAGACCCTGTTGGCTAGCTACGCGAGCCAATATTTTGCTCCCCAGATTTTCATAGGCTATCTATAGTCCTGCCAATATACTTGAACCACTGAAATTTTTTGGCTCTACAGTATCCCTGACCCCACTACTATTTACAGAATTACAGTATCCGATAACACTGATACAATACTTCACCCTTTTAAAATATTTTGTTTTTCAGTATCTGATAGCACTCATATAATAGTTGACCCTCTGAAAGTATTATTTGCTTTACAGTATCTGATAGATAACCCACTACTATATTTCCAGTATCTGATAACACCAACATAATACTGACCCTCTGAAATTTTTTTGCTTTACAGTATCTGATGACCCACTACTATCCTCATCGGGGCTCAAAAACATCTACATATTCTGAAATTATGACGTCACATTACATTTTTTCATACCCTAGCCTTCTTCATCACACACACACACACACACACACACACTGACAGAGAGGTATGTATGTCATTTGTGAAAATGCGTTGCTTGAAAACATCTACCTATTCCAAAATGATGACATCACACTACATTTCTTCATACCCTTTATGTCATTCATGAATGTTTTCTTCATACCCATTATTTCATTTATGAACACGCGCCACTGTTGGAGCGGATGACATCACACTACATTTCTTCACACTCTTTATGTCAATTCTGAAAGTGAGCCACTTTGGGAGCTTCCTTGCTTCCCTCGCTCTCACTCCTTGATACATGCTTAGGGTACATGAATTCATCTTCCGCAGCACAAGCACAACTAACGAACATGCAACTAACCAACACGAATGAACACCTCTCATATTTCAGTTGGAATAGTGTCTCATAATAAACCGGACACTTTTCCGTGTATGTCTCGAACCACACGTTGGATTTTGATCGGGATTTTTTGTTTTTAGTAGCCAAGGCTTCAACTTTAGTTGTGTACAAAATTTTAACTATTTTCTCCACATACTTCAAAGTGCGACGGTTTGATTTTCGAAGCTGAAAATCGACGTTTTTTTCAGCATGGAGAAAAATTTCGGTCTTAATTTTCAAGTACCTGTTCCATGCGTTTGCTATGGTGGCATTGGGGATAATGCATGATACACACATTTCCTCAGCATTTTGGAGCCCTCTTTTTTCATTACGAGACTAATTTTATCTTGAACCCATGCACAAAAGCCCCTGGGCGGGGCTTACCAGTTAGAAAAACCCCTCGTTTTGACCGCGGAGAAAGAAGGTGTTTGAGAGCCCAGCTGGGCCTACGAACTAAACTGGGACACACCTAAGTTGAGACCTTTACGAGCTGCTAGGACACAAAAAAAACGAATGAAAATTTAACGTGTGGGGGTTCAGAGTTACATGCAGCGGAGAAGTGTTTCGGTTTAGCTATCGAGAGCACCTGTAGATCTAGCTAAGCTCCGCCCGATGCTTTCTCCCATCTGTATTATTGCACAACATTTCATAAACCAATGAAATACTGCCCCATATAACAAATACCGTATTTTTGGTGTATGACCCCCTAGTGTATAATATATACAAGCCAAAACATGAGATTTGTCCCTTTTGTATCCCCCTGTATGACCCCCAGTGTCCACCTGGTACCTATGTGGCTGGTACTATGCTGACTATATCTACTCCTACACCATGCTGCCTGGATCTGGCTTAGCTCAAGCATGTCTCTTTGTATTCTCCAAATAACCCTGCTTTTCAGCACAAAATTATGCTCTAAAAAACTACATACTTTTGACCTCAAAGAGCATACCTCTACACACCTCTCATAAACATAATTTTGTCCTATGTATACTATACCACCCCATTGTATATCCCCTCCCCCCTAGTGATTGACCCCCCATTGGACCTCTAAATTTTGTATACCCCCATGGAGCTATACACCAAATTATGCGGTATTTGTTATGGATGGGCAGTATTTCATTTGGTTTATGAAATATTTGTAGATAATACAGATGGGAGAAGCATTGGTGACTGCAGGTGAGTCTACAGGGTATCTCATAATAAACCGAACACTTTTCTGTGCATGTAACTCTGGAAGAGCACACCGTTAGATTTTCATTCGTTTTTTTGTTTAGTAGCCAAGGCTTCAAGTTTCAGTGTGTCCAAAATTTTAGCTTCGTAGGCCCCATGGAAAACTCTTCAAACACCTTCTTTTCTCGGCGGTAAAAAACAAGGGTTTTTACTAATCTGGTAGTGCCGATCGTCTTGTGCATGGGTCGGGGGTGAAATTCATCTTTAAGATGAAAAAAGAGGTCCCCAAAATGTAACAAAATATTTGTCATTGCCATTGCCAGTGCCACCATATCACAAACGCATGGAACAGGGTATCTTGAAAATTAAGACCGAAATTTTTCTCCTGAAGAAAAACGTCGATTTTGAGCTTCGAGATTCAAACCGTCGCAACTTTGAAGTCTGTCGCAAATCGTTTGATTTTGTCACATTTTAAGTTGAAGCCTTGACTTATAATAAAAACAAAAAAAACCGAATGAAAATAAACATGTGGTTCCAGAGTTACATACACGGAAAAGTGTTCGGTTTATTCAGACACTCTGTACTTAACAAATATGAGAGGTGTTCATTCGTGTTGGTTAGTTGCATGTTCGTTAGTTGTGCTTGCTGCTGCGGAAGATGAATTCATGTACCCTAAGCATGTATCAGAGTGAGAGCGAGGGAGAAGCAACGCTCCCACAGTGGCTCACTTTCAGAATTGACATAAAGAGTGTGAAGAAATGTAGTGTGATGTCATCCGCTCCCACAGTGGCGCATGTTCATAAATGAAATAATGGGTATGAAGAAAACATTCATGAATGACATAAAGGGTATGAAGAAATGTCATTCTGATGTGCATACATTTTGGAATAGGTAGATGTTTTCAAGCAACGCATTTTCACAAATGACATACATACCTCTCTGTCAGTGTGTGTGTGTGTGTGTGTGTGTGTGATGAAGAAGGCTAGGGTATGAAAAAATGTAATGTGACGTCATAATTTCAGAATATGTAGATGTTTTTGAGGTCAAAAGTATGTGTTTTAGAGCATAATCGCGGTTACAAAACAGGGTTATTCTAGAGTACAAGACATGCTCACGCTAAGCCTACAGGCATAGCAGCATGGTGTCCAGGAGCTGGTGTAGCTACACATAGGACCAGCTACATAAGATTAATCAGGTGCCTGGGAACATGGGGGGGTTATACACCAGGGGGGATCAACAAAGGACAAAATTTATGTTTTGCCAATGGGGGGTTATACACTAGGGGGTTATACACCAAAAATATGGTATTTGTTATGGATGGGCAGTATTTCATTGGTTTATGAAATGTTGTGGAATAATACAGATAGGGAGAAGCATTGGTGACTACAGTAAAGAGATACTTACACGGTGTCTCATCAATCAAACCGAACACTTTTCTGTGCATGTAAGATTCTGGAACCACACGTTAGATTTTCATTCGTTTTTTGTGTTTAGTAGCCAAGGCTTCAACTTAGGTGTGTCCAAAATTTTATCTTGGACACACCTAAGTTTGGCTACTAAAAAACAAATAAAAATCTAACGTGTGGTTTAGAGTTACATGCACAGGAAAAGTGTTGGTTATATAAACACCCTGTAGATCTCACTGTAGTCCCCACCAATGTCTGCATATATATTTATTCACAACATTCATAAACCAATGAAATACTGCCCAGTCATGAACAAATACCATATTTTTGGTGTATAACCCTGGTATCCATCCCCATGTGGCAAAACATAAATTTTTCTCCTGTAGTCCCCATCAGTGTAACCCCCCATGTTCCCCAGGTACTTGGCCCTACACTCTGTGATGGTATTATGTAACTATATATTACTATTACACCATGCTGCTATGCCTAGTTTTAGCTAAGCATGTCTTGTACTCTAGAATAACCCTGTTTTAACCAGAATTGTGCTCAACACCTTGACCCTGGTTAACATTATTTTAGCTGGAATTATAAACATTAGCCATACATTTTTATACCCTAGCCTTCTTCATCACACACACACACACACACACACAAGGTATGTATGTCATTTGTGAAATACATTTATTTGAAAGCATTACCTATTCCAAATAATAAACAGTCACACTACATTTCTTCATACCCCTTATGTCATTCATGAATGTTTTCTTCATCTTATTTCATTTATGAAATACACCACTTGTGAAGCAGTTACATTTCTTCACACTCTTTATGTCAATTCTGAAAGTCTGGCTACTATAAATACATGCTTAGGGTACATGAATTTAAACTCCACAGGCACAGAGCCAACTGAGCATACAACTAACCAACACAATGAACACCTCTAGTATTGTTAAGTACAGAGTGCATAAACCAAACACTTTTCAGTGTATGTAACTCTGAAGCCACACGTTTATTCGGTTTTTTTTTGTTTTTAGTAGCAAGGCTTAGAAATTTAAATGTGTACAAAATTTTAACTATTCTCCACATACTTCAAAGTTGCAGTCTTCAAAGCTCAAATCAAACATTTTCTTCAGTATGAGAAAGACATTCTAAGTTCATACCCTGTTACATGCGTTTGTATAAGGGATAATGCATGAGATACACATTTATTTGGGAAACCTATTTTTTCATTACAAGACTAATTTTATCTTGGACCCACTGACAAAAGACCCCTAATCGGGCAGTACCAGTTGGAGAACCCTAGAGACCACAGTGAGAGTTCTCCACTGGGCCTACGAAGCTAAAATTTGGGACACAGTGAAGCCTTGTACTAAACACAAAAACAAATGAAAATCTAACATAGTTCCAGGAGTTACATGAGGCAGCATTCGGTTATATAAACACCCCTGTGGCTCCAGTCACATGCTTCTCCCATCTGTATTATTCACATTTTCATAAACCAATAATACTGCCCATCATAACAAATACCTATTTTTGGGTGTCTCATGGGGGTATACAAAAGTCAAATGGGGGGTTATACACTAGGGGGAAAGGGATATACAATGGGTAGGAGATGTATACATAGGACAAAATTACTGTTTATGAGAGGTGTGTAGAGGCATGTTTTTGAGGTCAAAAGTATGTGTTTTAGAGCATAATCACGGTTAAAACAGGGTTATTCTAGAGTACAAGACATGCTCAGCTAAGCCTACAGGCATAGCA